>CAIGRB010068876.1:0-17945 GCA_903798255.1 Fraxinus quadrangulata
CCCACTTCAACAATCTTCCTGAAACCTCCGATTTTTGAAGTATCTGTCTGAGTGGGTGGTCTGTGAGCACCACAATTGGATGTGACTGAAAATATTGCCGCAGCTTTTGAGCTGCCATAACCAGTGCAAGGGAAGTTGCTCGGATAACGTATACCTTGTCTTCACATCAAGTAATACCTTGCTCACATAATAGATGGATTGTTGGGCATTCTTCACCTCTTTCACCAGTATACCACTCATTGCATTTTGAGATACGGCCAGGTATAAGTACAAGGTGTCTCCAGAATTAGGTTTTGTGAGGACTAGAGAAGTCGCAAGTATTCGTTTGAGTTTGTTGAAAGCTCTTTCACATTCCTCATTCCAATGAAAACTTTGATTTTCCCTGAGCGCTTTGAAAAAGGGCAAACACCAGTCTGCTGCTCTAGACATGAACCTATTCAAAGCGACGGCCCTTCCTGTAAGCTTTTGTACATCTTTCCTACTCATATGAGATTCCATAGTTATCAAGGCTTGTATTTTGTCTGGAGCCTAAAAACTTTCCCGATGCTATCCCAAAAGCACACTTCGATGGGTTTAACTTCATTCTATACCTTCGAATTGTAGAGAACACCTCATCGAGGTCGGTAATGTGTTCATTCACCTGCTTACTCTTGACCACCATGTCGTCGACATAGGCCTCAATATTTTTTCCGATTAAATCAGCAAAGACTTTGTTGATGAGTCTCTGATACGTTGCCCCTCCATTTTTCAAACCGAATGGCATGACCTTGTAGCAATATATGGCCGAGTAAGCTATGAATGACATCTTTTCTTGATCCTCTTCAGCCATGAGGATTTGGTCATAGCTCGAGAATGCATCAAGAAAGCTATACAATTTATGGCCCAAGGTATTGTCCACCAGGTTATCAATTCGAGGTAAGGGATAGCCGTCTTTCGGACATGCCTTATTCAGATCTGTGAAGTCAATGCACACCCTCCATTTACCATTAACTTTCTTGACAAGAACAACGTTGGCCAGCCAGTCTGGATACTGAACTTCTCTAATGAACTGAGCATTGACGAGCTTATTGATCTCATTACGTATTACCTCTCGTCTCTCTGGTGGGAACGACCTCTTCATTTGCTTTACTGGCTTTGCCCCTGGTCTCACGTTGAGTTTGTGAACCACCACACTGGGATCTATCCCTGTCATATCTTCGATATTCTATGCGAAAATATCAAGGTTGTGGGACAGGCACTTGATGAGTTCATCCTTGAGGGCGGCATCAAGATCCCGACCAATGGTCACCTTTCTTCCGTGCTCGAGCTCGACCTCTATCAAGTCTTCAACTAGAGCTAGTCTCTACTAACGCTCGAGCTCGAGCTCAGGTATGGATAATTGCATGACGTCAGCAGTCAAACCTCTAACGCTAGTAACGTAACATACCCTTGCTGCTGTCTGATCTCCCCGTACACTTCCAATGCCATGATTGGTTGGGAACTTCATAGCCAGGTGAAAGGTGGATACTATGGCCCTAATCTTGATCAGTAGCGGTCTCCCGATGATGGCATTGTAAGGCACAGAGGTCTGGACTACATAGAAAGGTGTAATCTCTGTTACCAAGTCCTTTAGCCCAAAGGTAATGTCTTCCATGTTGTTAAGAGTGGTTTGTTGAGCCGAACTGTGTTGCCTGACATATTGCTTGCGTCCGCTATTTGAATCTCCTCCCGATGATATTCCACCAACTATAATGTTGATTGTACCAACCGTGGGCTTATTACCTCCTCCTGATTTCGAGGTCCTTCTCTCATTATGCTCATTCCTAGGCCCAATATATGTCTTCAGAAATCCTCTTTTAATCAATGCCTCAATCTCCCATTGCAATGTTATGCACTCTTCTGTTGTTTGCTCATGATCCTTGTGGTAGTCACAGTATTTACTCTTATCCCTGGTCTTCTGAGGGGATAGCAATCTAGGAGGCCATTTAAGCTCTTTCATATCCCTGATCTCCATCAATATATTGGTCCTTGAGGTGCTCAGGCATGTTAATGAGTTGTGTGGTACTTCTTGCTTTTGGTTGCTTCGAATATGATTTTGTCTCGAGTTTGGCTCATGTGGCCTGATAGGAATGTAAAATACATAATTTTTCCTCCTTATTTTATGTGCTCATATGATCAATTAGTGCTAAAACATACTCATTACGTTCATATTTTGATTTAGGTGGCAATTTAATGGAGATGACGTAATTTGGAAGAAATAGGTGAAAAGAGACCAAAGTGAAAGGAAATGAAAATTCGAGGACTAAAGTGCAAATACTCTAAACTTGTGTCAAATCTCAATATGAAGATTTGAGAGTGCAAGAGGTCAATTGGATGAAAAAAGTCAAATGAATGAAATATCATCAAAGTACGATCACACATCAATTTCCAATTGAAAAGTTATGCATCGGATTTTTAGTCTCAGTTTGAGACCCATTTTTGACATAGAAAACGATTGAACTGGAAGATGATATCTGAAGTAAAGTTATAGCTCTTTGAGTTAGCTTTTCAATACATCTTGAATTGTTTCAATCAGATATCGAAAGAGGAAGATATGACCAAAATACTAAACGCTGCCCGGTTATGGGCGCCCGACCCTAAACTTCATTAACATAAGCCAATACTTATGCTTGGGCGGCCGTCCCATTTTCTACTGGGCGCTCACCCAAGCCAAATCGGGAAAAAAATTCTAATTTCCTAATTCTGTTCCACTACTTATGGAAACAAGTTCATTTGATATTTATCAACCCTAGAACACACGAAATATACACAAGAACGCCTCCAACCTATTTTCTCTCTATTTTCTCTTAGATTCATGAATTGTAATTAAATTTCTACACTTGGTCGAAGGAAATTGAAGCCTTGTAACCACATATTGTGAGATCTATATAGTTTTTTTTTATTATTTAATTCTTATTTTGCATATTGAATATTCTTCTGCACTTATTTCTATGATTGTTATGTTTAATTGCTAGGAGGCCTACTAGTTTGTTATTCGTTACAATCTACTGCTAAGTTAAATATCAAATTCGTAATTGTTTGATTTTTTTAACTTGTGAAGAGCTAGGATTTGATGATTTTCTACGATAGAGGTTACTAAATTTTAAGAAAAATGTTTAAATAAATTGAATGCAACTGCTGGTGTTTGTGTTATCTAGTTCATCGATTTCTCTATTGTGTAAAGTTGTTATTAAATTGAATCTTGAGCGTTGATCTGAGATTATTTAATAATTAGAGTTAATTAGAACGCTGATTTCTAACTAACTAAAATTAAGGAGAGATAGAAAAATTATTCCAACGATGAATATTCAAAATATGAATTGAATTATCCTTGCATCTATGATCAATTGTGGATTTCCGACGGTGAATGTGGACTTGGACCAAGGTTAGTTTTTTGATTATTTTCACCAATTTAATTTTCGTTGTTATTAATTTTTTTTATTTACAATTATTTTGCATACAAAAATCCCCAAATCATTGCACGGAGTATAAAATATTGAATTACACACTCTTCGTGGGATCGACCCTTACTTCCATTGCTACATTAGTTTTTAGAGGTTAAGGACTATTTTTTGGTGCCTACGACAGTACAACATGGCCTCTTAAGTTGTGGCTTATCAGAATTCGAGCTAGCCTTCATTGCCTCCTCCATATTGATGTACTTTTCACCTCGGGTGAGGAGCTCGGTCACTGACTTGGGTGGTGTCTTTGATAAAGACATTTTGAATGCTTCACACCTTACGACATATGTTAGGGCCGAAACAGCTACTGTAATGTGAAGATCGGGTATCTGTAACCTTTCTTTGTTGAATCTCGTCATAAAGTTACGTAGGGTCTCATTAGGCCCCTAGCGGAGCTGCATGAGGGTGGTCACTGTCTTCCTGATGTGCTTGCTACTTGCAAAGAAGGCGGAGAACTTTTTAGTAAGGTCAGAAAATGACGCTATAGAGTTCGGCTCCAATGTGGCGAACCAATCCCTGGCAGCATTGGTCAATGTTTGAGGGAAGGCCTTGCACATTACTGGATCTACTACAACCTGTAGGTTCATGACGTCTGTGTAGACATTTAGATGGTTGATGGGGTCAGTGGTCCCATCATACTCTTTCATACGGGGGAACTTGAACCTATCTGGGAAGGGATACTAAAGAACCTCAGGCGTGAACGGAGTGTTAGAGGTGAACCATGTTGCTCCCCTGGTATTCTGTTGTAGTCCTGCCGCGATCCCATCTTGTATGATCCGTGTGAGCTCGCCTGAATCAATGGTAACCAATCTCGAGGTTGGGGCTACTGGAGGTATGCCCGAGGCCCCAAAGCCACCGTTGTTGTGGGCATCACGGGTATCCCGAGCTCAAGCATCGTCCATGAAACCTTCCTGTTGGGCCGGTATAGGTTCTGGTATCGGAGCCTGGGGAGTATTTCTTTGACTTAATAGCTGAGTCAGCATTGCAACTTGTTGACGGAGTTCTTCGAATGCTCCAGTGGTAACCACTGCCGGTTGAGGATCCGGAATCGTTGATGACTCTTCTTGTTGGATTGGGCGCTCCGTAACAGGAGGTGGATTTGGAACGGACGAGCTTGCTGGAGGAAGACCCGATCCCGTATTCACCATGACTTTTGGTAGCGGTTCCCACATACGGCTCCAATGATGCTACCAAAATCGCACATGTGTGATTTTCGAGCTTGACGACTGAGAATGAGCACGAACGAGATCTTTCGGTACCTGAAACAAAGGCGTCGAAGTGTGTCATCGTCGCCCCTCCGATACTTAAGTCAGAGAGAGTTTTCGAAAATATATATGCTGAAAATTATGTGTAAAAAGGTACCTGAAGAATAGTCTCATGCTCTATATTTATAGTGCTGTGTAGTATTTTACTCCTAGTGGGATTTGTCATCCTTATTTCAAGGAGTGATTATCGGGGTAAGTGTCTGATTAAGACTAGAACTCCTTCAGGACCTAGGATTCCTTGAATGGGGTAATTTGGTAAGGCTAGAGTCCTTTGTTGAATTAGCTTAGCCGTAGAATATCGTCAGGATAATGCCCGAGGACATCATGCTCGAGGACTGCTATCATCAAATTGCCTGAAAACCACATTGCGCATGCTCGAGCATTCTTGTGTATGCTCGAGCATTATGGGCCGGCCTGAGACTGTAGGAAAGTGTCTCAGGAGGTGGAGTTGGGGTAAGTGCTCGAGGATAGCCCTTGGCGTATTTTGACCATATCAATAATTATGATTATTAGCTGATCGATTGTATGATTCACGTACAACTTCAAACCATGACAATGAGGTCGAGCCCTGTAATTATTAAATTAAAAAAAAAACTTGTGCCCAATTAAACTTTCTAGTTGTTTGCACTCCATGGTGGGGATGCTGTCTACAAGAAATTACAAAAATATTATAGAACTATGTCCAACATATTAAAGCTTCTATTCGAATTCTATTTTTTCAAAAATTCATTTTTTTCAAATTTTCTTTTCAGTCACCCATTCTTTCATTAATTAATTTTACACGTAAATCTAAAAAAAATCTTATTTTTCAATCATACATTCTCAAAAAATATCTATTCCAAAACACTTTTTTTTTTTCTAAAAAATGGGGATTAAACATGGACTAAATAAAACATGTTTTGCATAAAAATTTAGCCCTTGTTTGATTTGTCAAAAATCATTTTTTAGTAGATTTTAGTAAAATTGATGGAATGCATGATTGAAAAATTGAAAAAATTGTGGATTCTATTAAAATATATGATTAAAATTAATTATTATTTCTTATTTAAATTGTTATTAACTCTTTTAACTAAATCGAACTAGACTTTATAAATGCCATATTTCACGTCACCAATGATCAAAATGTCCTGAAGTCCCAACCCTATCTTCACAAACATAACCCAGAAATTAACTAGCGAACCTCGTCAAAAGTGAATTTACTTATTTAGTCACTGTTTGGTTTTCATTTCTTAAAATTCATCATTTTCTTAAACTCGCTTTTAACCATACATTTTATGCGATTTTTTGTATTATGGGGTCAAAATTTAAAATGCGATATCTTTTTTTAAAATTACATAGCATTAATGAAAATAAGTTAATAGAGGTTTTTTTTTTTTTTTTTTGGAAGATGAGTTTTTGAATAGTGAATTTTTGAAAAATACGTGGTTAAAAGTATAAATTTTTTTTTTAATTTACATGCAAAATATCTTAATGTGAGAATGTGTAGTTGAAANTTTTTTTTTTTTTTTTTAAAGATGGAAGTTAGAATTTTCCCGCTAAGAATACTATCACTAGAGCGAAATAAGGCGTGTTATGAGAGCTTTAAGGACACTCGAACGAAACTCAAGCACTCCAAGAGTTGTAGGCTTTAGTAAATCATGCTCAAACATCTTCTTATGACCTGCATGGCACCCCAATGACGATTTACAATAGTGCATGACAGACTACATATAACAACAGTGTAGTACAGACTACATATTACATACTTCATTTACTTTTACTCAACACTAGGCAATAGAAGTCCCAAATTCAATTACAACACAAGTCTCAATGATGAGAAACAGATTTGGATGAAAAATGAGAGGAAAAAGTAAAGAAAAATGAGAGAAAATCAAACATAAATATAAAAAACATTTAATTTCAAGCACAAAAATTCCATATCTTATTAAAGAATATTGAAATTGGAGATTGAAAATTAGAAGAGCGTTTATCTAAAATTGGGGGAGGTTTTTTGTTTATTGAAGAACATAGTAAGTTGTAGTTTATAAACGTGCGCAGTTAAAGATGAAGGATAATTATAAAATTTTTGACAAAAATAAAAAATAAAATCAAAAGTTAAAAATTTTTGTGGGGTCACCATGTTTTAAACCACACATACTTCACCACCTTTTATAAAAAAGGTATTGAAAAATCTAATTTTTATCCAAATTAAACGGGGCTTACTTGTGAGTAAATTTTCAAACTTTTACCAAACATTCCCTCAGTTATGGGTGTGTAATGTGCACCTCCGCGCACTATCAGGTCTGTCACTCATTGAGAGTAGAGAAAGAGAGCGAGAGGGTAGACTGATATTGCTGCTTAAACCCTCGATAAGTTTCTCTCAAAATCCACAAACGCCTTAGAATTGTTCGACAACTAAATAGTTCGCTGCAAACTCCAATCAATGGGAAATGGCGGATGCAGCGATAGTGCCGCAAACGACGTCATCGAACTCGAGGCGAAGCGCAAAGAAGACTTCTCTTGGCATCCTTGCCAGGTTTCTCTCTGGTCGGTTTTTTATCCGCTTTCCCTAATCAAAGCATTTTGTAGTTCGAATGTCATTTGATAGTACAACTCGGTAGTGATCGGTGTATTTTCATTCCATTTGCAGTTCAAAATTTTTCCTGCACATTATTTTATCAACATTGATAATTATTTGTTCTGTCATATTTTTACTAAGCTTAACGGGATGTTTATGTTTTCAACCGATTTTTCTTTTTATGTAATATGTGGAGGCGAGGTCATGCTTGCAAATTTAAACCCCACAGGGATGTAGTGTTTTCGTATATTCTTTCCTAAATGGAAGGGTGATTATGAACAAAGCATTTGTCTGTGTAATACATATTTGTTTGTATTTTTCTTCTTCCAAGTGACAGAACTGATCGGCAAATAATGGTGGCCCTGGTTATTAATGTTAGAGGTAAGATTTAAATGAATATCCCCTTTTTGCTCTTGTTAGGAATTAGTCTTAGAAAAAACCCATGCATAGATATGCCTATATATCTGTGCGACTGCGTAAATGTATATGTGCATGTACTCGCTCGGTTCGTGTCATCTTTCAGAAGTACGAGTATGTCAGCCATCCCCTTTTTGCTAATATCAAGAGTTATCGCTGAAAGCACTTGACTTGCTTTGATTGTATTTTCCTATAAGCAGAGCATCATGATTTTTACTGGTGCAGCACTACAGGACTGGGTCTTATTGTACAGTATGGGGACATTGATTCAGAAGAAACAATAGTAGATAAAGAGGAAGTGCTTACTCGCCTTCGTGTGCGTTCTGTTCCTTTACAAGGCAACAGCTGTTCCCTTGTCGAGCTGGGCGAACATGTTCTTGCCACTCATAATTCACACGTTAAGGGTCTCTTCTTTGACGCCCAGGTGGAAGAGGTAAATTTTGGACTCAAACGAGGTGCTTTTAATGTGGAACCATCAAATGAAAAACCAGGCTGAGCAACAATACAACTTTGATTAAAAATAAAATCTAAGTATTCAAGCGAGTTTTGGGAAAATATACCAGTTTTTATCATTTAAATTGGCATCGCTTCAAACGGAGGGATAGATAAATAACAAGTGGAGCGTATAAAAATGTCATTATCATTTCATTATATATAAAAAAAAAAAACATAGCATCATTTTTATCAAATTGCTTGTTTACTTATAGTATCTGCAATGATACGGTTCTTTGGATGAGAGCAAAATGTTGTAGTTTCATATCACAGTCACTGTTAAATGCATTCAGAATTTCGGATAACTGCATTGTTTACAATTAGCATTTGTTGCACATTTGGGAAGAGTCAGGAGACTGAGAATATTGATGTTTTTGATGATGAAAATCTGTCAACTATTAATATGAAAAGGATCTTGTAGATGCTACCATTGGGTATCTTTTTCCCACTTAGAATTTAGATCGAGAAATAGTTATCTAATCATCTTGTACACGTGCCTCCTCTTCAACTGCACGACTGTGGTCAAAATACCGGGTACCCCTTTTTCACCTTTCAGGTCCTAAAAAAACTATAAGCTTTGCAAAATAACCATATATCCACAGGAAGTAAGAATGATAAAGTTATCAACTTTTAAAAAAAGTAGATTAATTTCTTCAGAGGGCTTGCTCCGCAGATCCATTTCGGCATTTGCGAAAAAAATTGGTTCTTCGGCAACCAAAATTGGCTTTGTTATGTTTTCTGTTAGGAACCACGGAGTTTTTGAACATCACATTTATGCATTTATGATTCATTTCATGCTATTGATACTCGTGAAAGGTGTTCTATTTGCTCCTAGATTCCATTTGTTTTGAGTAGTGGTCAAAATATCGGTAAATAATTGCAAAACATTTTTACCTTTCTCTATATTTACCATTTCAAAATAATGATTGCAGTACTTCAAATTATTGCTACAAATAAAATGTTGTCTCCATACTGTGACTCCATTCAAGTAAAAATTCATAAGATATTCATACCACGTTCGTGATTTCTAATTTGCACGAGCAGATGTAGTTTAGTTGATCCTTGACATTTCTATGTCTTTGTTCTCCGTTTCATTCTACTTCATTTTTTTCCTACTTATCTTGTACCTTGCAGTGCCTGTGTAAACTAGATTTTTACTGATTATAGTTGCAATTCAATTTTTTGCCACGGTATTATTTGCATTAATTGACTGTACCATGCGGTGAAGCACGGGCACTACTATCTGGTGGAGTTTCAGTGTCCCGCACACACTCGGGCGAACTGAGACACATCTGATGTGCCACATAGAGTGTTCAATTTTTTTTTATGTATTCTTTAAAGTTCATTATAGAAAGCGTTCAACATAAAATTGTTCAGTGCTGGTGCACGGATTATGTCAATGAAAAAGTTTAATTACTACGTACTTTGTATATTACTAATTTACGCTTTATATTGAAAAAAACTCTAGCATGTTTATATTGTGGCTTTCCTGTGTGTTGTACCTTCTATTGCTATACTTTCTTATGGCCCTATAGAATCAGTAAACTGCTTGTTTCTAAGGCCAACTGTTCATTTACATTAAGCAGTGACGACATTGATTATAACTAGCCAGTCATGTTAATCAATAATGAAATCAAATTGTGAAACTCTATATGCAATGTCTTTGTTCTCCGTTTCATTCTACTTCATTTTTTTCCTACTTATCTTGTACCTTGCAGTGCCTTTGTAAACTAGATTTTTACTGATTATAGTTGCAATTCAATTTTTTGCCACGGTATTATTTGCATTAATTGACTGTACCATGCGGTGAAGCATGGGCACTACTATCTGGTGGAGTTTCAGTGTCCCGCACACACTCGGGCGAAGTGAGACACGTCTGATGTGCCACATAGAGTGTTCAATTTTTTTTATGTATTCTTTGAAGTTTATGAGCCGACCCTAGACTTTATTGGGAACAAGTGCTTAGTTTGTTATTTTTGTATTCTTTCTCGACTCCATGTACTACTGTTTAAATCATTATGTGTGAACGTGTCTATGACCATGCTTCATAAACTTTGTGGAAACCAGAAGGTGATGATGTTGGCACTTGGCTGAATTGAAGTATCAATTCTATTAAGTCATCACTGCATAGTGATGTATTCCTTGAACTTATGGGATGAAATTTGCTTCTGATACAATTGGTTTTTTTTGTTGCAAGTTAAATCACATCCTTATCACCTTAATTAGCAGGTACTTCGTGTTAGACACTCAAAGAAGATCCACTGCAGATGTACTTTCACAATCAAATGGCTTCACCAAGCCCATAAAGGAGGACCAATGACTATTCCATCAAGTGCCATCATGAAATTAGCTACAGAAAATATCAATCTACATCCAACAATTTCTGCTTTCTTCAGTACACAGGAATCCTCAAGTGGCTTGTTTGCTTCACCGTTGCCAACTATTGCTGATAGCATGGATTGGGATATGGATATTCATGCATTGCTGGAAAAACAGATAGAAGATATAAGTAATTCAGCTGATGTTTCTGTGAAGAAAAAATCAGAGGATATTCTATTTGGGATTGAAGGTGATTGTCATCAATCCATTTTTCTCAAATGATCACGAGCAAATAATTTACTAACCTTTGGATGTAAATCTGCGAAATTCTTGAAGTTCAATGCAAACATAAGATATGTATGCAAAAAAAAATCTTGATTCATTCTGGAGATGGTTCATTTTACTCGAGGTAACCATTTCTGAGAAGTGAGATGTTTGCTGAAGTCTTCTTAAGGAAATAATTAATGTATATTGCTATGTATATCATCAATAAATAAGTGGAAAAACCTCACTCCTTTACTAAGTGTCTTCACATTGGGACCATTCTAATAAATGCTTCATTGGTGTCTTGGTATGTATATTCATGTATGATTGGATTGATTTATTGGTTTACTTATTTGCTTATTGGTCAATCCCACAATAAGTTGGGTTCCCATAGTGTAGTTGTTAGAATTAGATGCAAGATTTTTTCGAGTGTTATTCCACTTCCCGAATTACTCTCGTATGCGTAGGTTCTGTTTCAACTATATTATGATGATGGTTTCTTTCATGCAGTTGATTGCAAAGGACAAGTCCATGGCAGAACATTTACTACTTCCAAATTGAGTAATTCACATGTCCAAGGGGTGCTAAATCATTTGAAGAGGACTACTCAATGTAAAAGCAAACAGTCTGTGGAGACAAAAATTATAATTCCGTCACCCGCCATTCCATCTGTTCAAGATGAGCCCCCAGAAATCAGAGCTCTTAATAATCCTCTTGCTGCTCGTGCAGCTCTCGCTTCATTGAGGTCAAAATTTCTTCAAATTGCAGAACTTTCAGTCCAAAACAATGTTGAGAAAGCAGACATTATTACTGTTGATAGTTTATCTATGATGGATGAAATTTCCATGAAAATTGAAGCTACCTTAACACGGGAAAATCCCAAATATGAAAGCATTGTCAAGATGCTCTTTCCAACCGCAAGTGCTCCAGAAGAAACCGAATTTTCTTCTGTATCTTCTAGAGCACCATTAAAGGGGAAGGAAAGTGAAGACAATGACCCGGTAAAGAAGACAGCTCAGCCTTCAGAAAGAAGGTTAACTCGCTCAGCAGTGCAGAGAAATGCAACAGTTCATGAAAATGTTGAGATGGCCTATTCTAAAGAGACAAAGTTAAGGTCTTCTTCCAAGACAAGAAGCGTCACTCCTTCAACAGTTAATAAAACAGAGAAAAATCCAGTTGCTGAAGCAAACAGTGGAATTGAAAAGAATATTTCGACCAAATGCAGCAAATCAAAATCTTCTGCAAATAAAATTGCAGACCCAGGATATGATTTATTTAAAAACCAGAAACCAGTTGGTTCAGCAATTGATGCTGAGTCAAGTAGATCCCATGCTGAGGATGGGGAAAGCCTTGTGGAAAAAGACAGGCAGATTATTAAGAATGTTTCTAAGAGGGAGATCGTTGATGAAGACACAGAAAAACTTAATTACCCAAGAAGGATGACACGTTCTATGGCTCGAGAGGATACTGAAAAGAATAATGTACAACCTAACATAAGATTGAGAAAAAGCAGATCTGACGAACCTGATATTGTAGAGCTGAAGACCACTCCAAAGAGTGAAGGTATCCTACAGGAACTCAATATTTGCCTATATAGTCAATACTAATTAATTTACTGCTGTATAATTTATATTATCTTTTTCTTTATAGTCCTAGAGTTGGTTAAAGAATTTGCTATAGTATGAATCTCTGCAAGGAGAATTGCATTATTTTCATAGTCTCTAAAAAAGTCGCTCTCCATCTGGAGTGCTTCAAATATTTTTGGTGCTTCCTTCACATATTTCCAAATTTCCCCATTTTATTTACTCTCTCTCTCTCTCTCTCTCTCTCTCTCTCCCTCCCCTTCCGTGCTTATAGTTTAATAACTAACTACCGGAGCACACTTAATGCATGCAGAAGCCTAAAATGTTTTATATACAAATAGTGGGAGATATTCTCTCTTTAATTTTAATGACGAAATGCACTTCTACACATAATGAAAGTGGAGCAAATCCTTGAGGGCAGGAAGATTTCTATACTAGGTGGTTTATTTTCTTGATTCATCTTCAATGAGTACAACTACCAATCCAGTGGGCTCAAACAGTCCCTCTAATGTTATTTGGTGTCATTTAACAAAGGGAAATAATTTGATATATTATAGAGGTGTTCTGATGTTGCAGAAAATGTTGCAAGCGATAGTCGAGGCATAAAGAGGAAATCTTGCAGTTCCAGAAATGAGTTGCGATCTTCTCCCCGACTCAGACTTCTTCCTCAGACTCGCTCACAAAATAAGGTTTAATCTTCTTGCAATGGCTCCTCCCCATATGTATCCTGCAGCTTCATGTTGGGGCTGGTTAGCTGAAGGATTGGTTACTGAAAGTTGAGCAACTAAAGACAATCACTCTTTTTGGTAAATGCAAGTAAAGCTATGTTAGTACCTAATGAATATATGTGACAGTCTTCATGATTCAAAAGGCAATGGTATTTTGGTTGTACAAGCAGCACCGTGCCTTTTTATATGTTAATAGTATTCTCTTTTTGTTCTTGAATGAAGCGTGCCTTTTTGTATGTTAATAGTATTTCTTTTAGTTCTTGAATGAAGCGAAATGAGGATGAGATCAGTTCTCTTATATCTCACACTCTTCTCAGTAGAAATGTGTTTGTGAGGGTTGGTGAGAAGACGTTGATTAGCTCAAGGCCAAAGCCATTTGTACAGAAGATTAGTTGACAGAAGTTTTACCAATAACTCACATAGTTGGACTCGTGGTAATAAAAAATTGCCAAAAAAAACCCCACCCACCCCCTTATTGTGTGGTACACAGCAGGGTTCTTAGCTCAATATTGTATACTGCCATGGTTCTCAATTTGTACTTCCTATCCCTACTTACATTTCTTCTGCTTTTATCAGGTTTTTATTTCTTGTCCCAAGTTGAAATTCTATCCACCATATATGGCATTCCCTATCCTTTGGCGGTAATCAGGGAAAAAAAATGCATGCATCAGAGCATCTTCAAGAGACTCTTTAAATATAAGATGATCTTTATAGTCAACCTGTAAAATCATGTTTCAAGACTCTTTAAATTAACATTTTAATTTAAAAAGTTGGAGAGTCAAACTCACTCTCTATAATTAAATGTATTTAAAGTATTTCAATTTTCAATGTAGGAAAATAATAAAATAATCTAAATAAAAGCTAGTTAAAATAAAAGATAAAGAAAAATAATAAATATTTTTTGAGAATAGTAAAATTAAGTGTTAAATATAAAGAGTTTGTTGGAGTACTTCAAAATTTTAACTTTAAATTTATAAATACTCTCTAAATGATAAAATATACTTTTTAAAAATAGAGAGTCTCTTGGAGATACTCTAAAACTGTAAATTGCAGATTTCTTCTATAATTTGTAATTTTTAACTAAAATCAATGGAAGCAGTGTCATTATACAAATGCACACCAAAAATATGGCATTTTCGTCAAAAAATCGATTGACATGTAAACTCTTGCTCATGAATGATTAGACAACAAGGCTCAAACTGAGTTTACTGTGGAAACTAGAACGATCCAAGGCTGTGCTACTTGGTTCAAAATTTGAAATAGAAAATGTGCGCTGCCTCAAACTGCCATCAGCTTTGCAAAAAGAAAACCGATCGTGTTAATAGGAGCAATTACTAGAGCATAAAGGACAATTGAATTGCTCCACGGTATTGCTCTATTGCTTTCATTCGAAACTAATACTTTTCAGAAAACTCTTCTCCTCTCAACCACACGAATAAGGTGGAAGACATAGTAAAAATAGTCCAGTTACAATTTTCTACTATGTCCACTTCAGCAAGGTAGTACGATAATTTGTCTAGATCACAACTGCAACTTCCCAATGTCACAAGGGATACACAAGATTTAATTTTTAACATACACAAATGTAGCTCACGTACTCTTGAAATCCGAATAAATTTGTAAAAATCTGATATAAATAAATAACAAAGTTAAATTCCGAAACAAAGTTCTATCTTCCAATATTATTTATGAATAAGCAGAAATACTAAATTCACTGTCACAGGAAGAGTCTTGCACATCAAATATATATCCCATCCCGATAACTAGGACGAAAAGAAAAACTGAACTGACATCAACTTGTAGTACAGATGGAAACCAAAAGGAGCTCATCAGTTGCCTTCGTATTTCGGGTCAGCCATCACATAATGATAAGCAATCACCAGCACAAATATAAAGATGCCAAGAAAATTGGCAAAGAAGCCCAAGTCCTGGTCGTCAATCATCTGCATAAATAACAAACTTTCTCAATTTATTGGCTAGTCAAATAGATCAGAACAAGATTTTTACTGGTGCTATTGAGAATTGTCCTAGTAGCAGATGCCAGTGTTACAAAAGTCTTTGCCCAAGTTTGTAACACAATCCCAATTAGTGTGCTGGTCCTAATATATTATGCCCATATTTGACACACATTCTTTTAAAAATACATTCAAAACTCATTTTCAACCACACATTTTTCAATAAAATATTATTTTTATTCACATCAATAACTTTTTTTTTACTTTTTAACCACATATTTCTCATCATATCACTATTTAAAATACATTTTTTCCTCAATAATATCCATCAAACACACCCTATATATGTAATAGACAATGGAAATAACAAAAAACGAGGGAAATTACTCATTTTGAAAAGTCCACTAAAGCTAAACACACTACTGCCTAATCCCATCACGCAAACCTTCTTTTCAAATTTTGAAGGATATCCTTCTATTCTGCAAATGGCCCATCAACACAGAGAAGAAATATATCCCCTATTTGGCAGGGATTAAAATTCAAATTTTAATCTAAGTCAAAGTCAACAATTAATTTTAACCATATATTTCATGGGACTTACAACTTTTCAACCACACATTTCATCAACTTTTATTAAAATCTACTAAAAATCCGATTTTAATCTCTACCAAACAGGGGCAGAGCATACATTGTAAATCAATGCTATTTTGTGAGTGACAAAGTCAGACACACAGGCATAAAACTTTTAGTTGCTAAGCGACTGCAACCTTTGCTGTTAGTCCACTCTTTGCCACAAATTTATTCAAATAGAAGTCCAATGACCATAAAGGCAACAACCACTTATTGAGATCATAACTATGTTTTTGAAGTTCATGACTCCCCCCGTCTCCCCAGAAGTGTTTTCTATGCAAATTTCATGCTTGTCCTGTTGTCCAAGTATAGGAATTTTTTAAGCACTTCAAGGTCATATTTACATTCGTCAAACTCTGTGTCAAGTAGGGAAAGGTAAGGATATCAGAAGTGGAGATAAAGACAAAATGATGCTATTAGTATGACATTTCTCAGGATTATGTAGAGAATTTGCTCGTGAAAAGCAAAATAGCAACGGTCGAAAGATTAAGGAATAAATAATGTCGATTTCGGGGTAGTAAAAAGGATTCTCATGAGAACAACCCAACTAAGAAGAAATTACAAAGGTAATGTGCCTACGTCTAGAATTACTAAAATTTTTATCTTGCTGAAACATCCTACAATGTATCCTTGTATACTATGTGAGTACTAAAAACTGTCTTCCAGTCACAATCCCTCAAAACACTCCTTTTAAACAAGAAAGCATGCAGATAGTACAAGCAACTAATGAGTTTTAGCTTGTCTAGTTATTGCATTGGCACAATTAAGAGAGAAGAAAGACACCGTTTTAGCATGAGGGTTTGATCATTATGAACAAGACACAATGAAAGAAACACCAATACTATCTATCACAATAACTACACAGAAGGTGAAGATATTTATGATATTCACAGAAACTGAGCCAATTGTCTGTCTGTGAAAAACGGCGAACAATTTAAACATGTAAGCATGTGTAGTTCTTCCTTAAGAGCAGATATAGCCCCTATTTGAACCCCATTTTTGGGGGGAAATATGTTTTGGAATAGCAATTTTGGAGAATGTAGTTAAATATTAAGGTAAAGTCTTCGATTTACGAGCAAAATTATTTTATGGGATAATGTGTGGTTGAAAATGAATTTAAAAAAAAAAATGAGTGTTTAGAAAGATGGAACCAAAACAGGGGCACAATAATAAGAGGCCATTCTAGCACAAGGTGAAATGAAAAACATATACACATCATGCGCACACACACTGAAGAGTGAGATTTCCAACTCAATGTAGATGGAAATATCTTCATGATAGGTCCAAACATTATTCCTTATGGATTGTCTCTCGCTAATTTAAATTAGAATCAGAATTATTACCTACAAACTGGTTATCACCAACAATACTTCTATTCGGAAACTAATTGACATATATCTTTACAACCAAAACATCTATTGTGAAATGAAAACCAAAACTTAATCATGGAAGTGCAAATTACTATTGTTCTATCTCACCCAGATCTTGACAGACAATCATATCTCAAATACATTTGCGCTTACACATACACATTTTGACTAATTTGGTCCTAAATCGTCATTTGGACCCAAATAGACGAAATAAATCAATATTAGCATGTAGAGTTGGTTAATTCAGCCAGAAAATGTATAGGCCCCAAGTGGGATATACCAAGGATTAGGTACGTACAGAGTCTAGAAACTCATGCTCAGATGAAATGTAATTACAGGGAGCCGAGAAACCTTACAATTCCGTTAGCAATCTCCAGATTTTCATTTCTAGAGGAAGATCATCAAGAAACAAGAATTTCGAAAAATAAATAAATAAATCCTAAGGATCTACAAGATGAGAATGGCTGTAAGGCAGGACGGAATCTTAGATCGATAGAGGTTGTGTTGAAACTAAATCGTTCACAACAATCAGATAGATCGAGTGCACAATCAGCATATAAAGCCCGTGTCTACACAAATAAATCTGAAACTACCTTCCAAGTTTGGTGATGAAGAAGCTGAGTAGAAATCACTGCAACGCGACGTCAACCGTCAAGGGAAAACCCTTAGGGGCTGCTTGGGAGTTTTATTTATTTTACCAATGGGTGGCACCGTCAAGGGAATGGGTGCTTGTTAGATTTTTTTTTTTTTTTGCACCGATTTAGGAATAATTTAAAAATTATTAAAAAATAGTGTAATGTAATTTTGATAAGTTATCTTAATTTATCAAATAGACGATTTTTGACATCTTCTCAAATTCTCTTCTAATTTTAACTTCTATAAAATA
>CAIGRB010068893.1:27031-51006 GCA_903798255.1 Fraxinus quadrangulata
GTTTTCACATGATAGCACACCCATCACTACATGTGCTCTTCTCGTTTGTGATTTCACCAATAGCTCTACCTGCTTTTTCAAAGCTACTATTTGTACGTTGGTAGATGATGTACTATCTAATTCTTACATCCCACATGCTCTCGGTGGTACCACCATTTCTGATGAAAATATTGAATGTGTAGTTACAATTTACTCAAATTTATCTATTGATTGTTGTACTAATTTTCCTATGATTGATCCACCAGTAGAGGAATCCATTTGAGATTTTGACAGTGGTGAGAATCTGGTGTAGAAGTACTTCACTTGATTATCTATTGTGATTCCATGATTTGGACACTTTCACATAAGCTCTTTGAATTTATTACATGTCTCATGATAGCTCCCTCCATTTTTCCGTTGAAAAGTTTGAATTTTCAATCTGATTTTAACTACTTTCGCCTATGGGAAGAATTTATTGCGGAATTTTCTGGTCAGTTCTTCCCATGAGGTTCAACATCTGACCACTCCAATGCAGAATCTCTTAGTGTATATGGAAATAGTCACAACTTAATAGCATCTTCATGACCCCTAGAGTATTGAAGTTTTGACTATTTCTGAGAAATTTGGAGATATGCGTGTTCGGATTTTCATGAGGTAACCTGTAGAATTAGAGAGTGTTGCTCATCAAATTGATCCACTTCGTCCTTATCTGAAAATTATTTACCCTGAAATCTGGATACACAATACTGGAGCATGCATGTGCAGCTATAGACGTCAAAAACATTGAAACTGGCAAGTCTC
This sequence comes from Fraxinus quadrangulata, assembly GCA_903798255.1. Classification (NCBI taxonomy): domain Eukaryota; kingdom Viridiplantae; phylum Streptophyta; class Magnoliopsida; order Lamiales; family Oleaceae; genus Fraxinus; species Fraxinus quadrangulata. The sequence goes on from CAIGRB010068893.1 coordinate 27,812, forward strand.
ATTTGTTTATTTCCCCTCGCTCCTGCTGCTGATCTGGTGGCGCCGCTACTCTTACGGCCACTTGTCCAATTGGCTAAATAGGAACAGGAATATGTTGATCGTCAACCATTTGATGTTGTTATTTTTGTTTGTGTTTCTTACATCTTCATCTAAAAGTACGTTCTATTTTCGAGTCAAACAGTTCAAGATCGTCGCCTAGGGTATGGAGCATTCAACGAACACTTTTTTTTCATTTTCGTTCTTTTTCATTTTTTTATAAAAGAAAGTAAAATCAAATCAAATAAAAATTAAAAATAAAATAAACTAAGACTAAAGTAAATAGTCTCCGGCAACAGCGTCAAAAACTTGTTGTATTTTTTATATCGCAAGTATACGATATCGTAACAAGTAATATAGTAGACTTTTGAGTCTGAATTATCGTTCCCACTAGAACTATACTTTATACCTTAGTTAGATTTTTCTAACTCTTATTCGACAAAAGCAAGTAAATAATTATAATAATTTTTCCTAATTACTTTTGACTAATTGAAAATAAATAAATAAAATTACAAACAATGGATAATTGAAGAAACAAATATGTGATGAATATTAGGGCATAACAATTTCATCTATTTGAATTTTGTCATTTTTTGCCACTTTTGCATTATTTTCTCCAATTCTTCATTAAACGTAAGTTTTACCTACAAAACACAATATAACATAAATTAGATTGAATTTAATCAAAAAGACAATAAATATCCTGATTTAAGGTCACGAATAAGTGTATACACTACACTTATCAGAGATATGGCAACATTACATGTGGTCAAAGGAGTTTGTAATTTACACCAACCATGAGTCATTGAAATGTCTAAAGGGCCAGGTTGATGTGAACCCATGTAACAATATTATCTCTGAAACCCACAAAAAGATTGAANTAAAAGATTTATATAATCGTCAAATTAGTGAACAAGTAATTTAATGCATTAAACTCATAAGAAAACCAACACATAAATAAATAAATTACATATATCTTGAACAGAAAAATAAAGAATCACAAGTCGACTACATTGTTTTCCCTAATATAAAAATTAGTTATTCATATTATAAAAATAAAAACATGCAAAATTAGAAAGATATCACCAAAAATTAAATAAATGTGAAGATTTCCGGTGTTTGCAGTTTCCTTTCTTTTTCTCTTTTCTTCTTTTCTTTTCTCTTTCTTTTTGTTGCGGCAACCGTTTCTTCATTTTGACTTTTTCTTTTCTCTTTCTTTTTTCTACTTCAGTCGGTCTTTCTCCCTTGTTTACCCCTTCCTTTTTCCGTCTGCGTGGATATATAATTATTATCTCTGCTTGAACAAACTTACTTAATAAGTAAAATAGCCAACTTAACTCATATGATTACTTTATCCTTTTGGTCATGGAATCCAGAATAAAAAGGCTAAAAGCGTTAAGATTACATTTAAAAAATATAATATAATATAATTTTTTAAATAAATTAATTGCTTACTTGGTGTTTTCTCTTTTAGGCCTTGCTCGAAAATTAAATAAAGTAAACGAGAATTATAAATAAGAGAAAGTGTGAAGAACTTACTTTTTATTTCTGAAATCTTTGAATTTAGAAAATTGAATTTACAAAGATGTCTTTGAATTTTTTAGTGCAAGTGTTATAGTGTGCTATGATGATAATTTTCCTCGGTATCTTTTCTTTGTGTGAGTGATATTAGTATTTATAGACGCTGGTACATCACGTCTTTTCAACTTTACAACTGTGTGTTTTTTAAAAAGAAAAAATTGTATCACTTTACAAGTGTTTGGTATATAATTAAAGAATCAAATGTCTCTTTTACACCTGTGAGAATTTTTCTGAAAACTTTATCTTTTGAATCTATCTTGACTTCTTTAAATTGATAATTGTCCTTCAAAGACTATTTATCTGTCTTTTGCTTCTCTTCCCATTTCTTTTCATTTAATGCCTGTCTGTTGCTCTTCATTTAAGTCTTTTCTTCTTTAATTGCCTATTTGTCCATCATCTCTATGTAGGTTGTTTCTAGATCTTCATCCATTTCATTAGTTTGACCATCTGATATGTATTATTCTTCTTCTTTTGTGTCTGATTGTCTTTCTGTTGATTCATCATTTGTTTCTTGAAAAACTATCAAATATAGCTACTTTTGTTCAATATTAGGTGCTGGAATTTTTTCCGTTTTAACTCTTAATGCAAGATGTTCTTGACAGAAAATAACTTCATTGTTCCATTGAGCTACAAGTCTGGAACTATTATTTTGAGCTTCCATTATTGACACGGTCTCTGAGATTCGTCTTTCGTAATCAATTTGTCAAACTATTATTTTTGTATTGGTCTTTTTGGAATGTCGAAATCTTTTGGCTCCTTCATATATTAATATATGGTGATAAGCTGGAATTATTATGTCCTTATTTACAAGGGATGGTATGGAAATAAATTGAATCATCAAAGGGTGGTCTTTTAACTGATTAAAAGTCTGTTTAAGTATGGGTGGAAAAATTTGAAGGATCTATTTAGAACGTATATGGTGTCTATTATGCCAAACTTTAAAGCTGGATAAAAAAGTTCTTCTTCTTCAAAAATTGTGTAATCAAAAGAAATTGTAGGATAATTATGTCTGAGAAAAGCTGAGTTATTGACTGATTTATATTTGGGGCCATGTTTAAGAAAGTATCGATTTTTGTTGTGATAATGGCTTAGAATTTGAAAGAAATCGATAATTTCTTGTATAACCGACTCCGTTATTGTGCTTCGGACAATACTGGCACAATCGCTAATTTTCTGTTCTAAATTCATATAGAGTTTTTTCTTGCCCTACAACTATAGAATCTGTTAATTCAATAAATCTTTCGAGATAGGTTTTTCAACAATATCTTTATAACATAATCTTTCTAAATTGTCATGTAGCTGAAGAATTTCATTTTGATATTTACTAATAATCTGTTGAGATGATAATATTTCGTCTTCAAGAATCGTAATCTTTCTTCTAATGACTTCTTTCTAATATTTAAATTTCTAACAACTTTGGTCATAGTTTCACAACTATCACAAAGTTGTATTGAGGATGAAGATGACGCTTGAGAAGTAGAGGGTTGCATAGTCTAACTCTTTCGAATATATAAAAGTTAAATCATATCATTTCTCTACAAAAATTTAAAGCTTCTTCTAATGTGTAAAATCATTTGAAAAAGGGGTCTGAAAATCTTTCTACTTGTTGCAATACTTCTGGCAAATAATTATATATACCAGACTTTCTACCTTTAACTACTGCAAAGAAACTAAAATTTATGCTTTCTACTTAATTATGAATCTGTCTAAAATGATTAGTTAAGGTATTAATACTGTCTAATTTTTGCTTAGAATCACGTACCATTCAGAGATTATCTAGTAGACAACGCTCTCTTTCTAATAGTTTTTCTAAATTATTTCCTCTGAATCGGAGATTAGATCCTTGTGGGGCCACTCTTAGAGTAACATTCCCAAAATTCATCATCCTCTGATCCATCTGCACCATGAAAATAATGAGTTAAAAAAATTATAACTTGTCTACTTAAATTGTCAGCGTTGTTCTATATTAATTTTATAGCTGTTTAATATTTCATATAATTTTAATCATCTTTTATGTCATGTTTTATCAAAAAAAAAAAAATTAATAAATTTTACTATGGCCTCACAATATGTTCTAATTGTGAATTCGGTATTTAAAATAATTTAAAATTTTCTATACTATATATGATGGCCATTATTTTATAATCTAAACTAGTCAAATATTTTTCTTTTATCTTATATTTTTCGCTAGCATATCTACAAATATTTTTCTCTTTTTTATCACTGTATTTATTTGATTTGGAATATAAAATTTCTCATCATCCTAGTTCACATCCATCTGTTTCTATTATTTTATATTCGTTGTCTAATGGTAATTATAATGGTGGTAAATTTTTAATTTCTTCTTTTATTTTTCTAACTAATTCTATATCTGACTGATTAAAATATTTTTATCATTTACTTGATATTTTACTAAACAAATGTCCTACTTTCTTTCCTAAATCTTTAATAAAATGTCTAGCATAATTTAAAATTCCTAAAAATGCTTGTAATTTTTTAGTTTCTTCTATTTTGTTTGGAAACTATAAAATTGTTTGCACTATATGTGGTTGCAACTGAATTTGTCATTCTCCTAAAATTATTCCTAAAAATTCAATTTTTGTTTATTTATTTCCATTTTCTTTTTACTTATAATTAAACCATTTTCTATGAATTTATTTAAAACGATTTCTAAATGTTTCATATGTTCTTTCTGATTTTTACTCTGTACTAAGATATCATATATGCAAATAAATGAAAAGGAATTAAATATATTATCCATCTTTCTTTGAAAAATAGAAGGTGCATTCTTTAATTCAAAACGCATAGCTAACCATTCAAATTGTTCTAGTGGTGTAGTAAAAATTGTCCAAGGAATAGAATCTTTTGCCATTTTTATATGCCAAAATTCATATTTATAATCAAATTTTGAAAATACTTTACTATTTTGTATTTTATTTATTAACATATCTTTATTTGGTATCTTATATCCATCTTTTATAGTATTATCATTTAATCTTTTATAATTTATAACTATTCTGGCTTTACCTATTTTACTTTCACTATGACTTCTAACCATAAAAGTTACTGATCTATGTTGACTTCTAGATGGTCTTATTAACTTTAAATCTAATTAGTATGTTTGATTTCCGCCGTTTTTTTTTATATTATCGTTTATGATTTCTAATTTAGCTTCAATTTTATTTTTATCCCAATAGATCTGTCTTGATTTCTATGTTTTATTTCTAGTGTTCTTATTTTTATATTTTCATTTATATTTTCAAATTTGTCTTCAATTTTATTTTTATCCCAATGTTTTATGGGATCTTCTCCTATTATCTGTATTTTTTCAGCTAATTGTAAAATTCTATCAATACTATCTATCGTAGATGATGTTTTATTGAAAACTATTAATTCTTTGGTTCTTGGTATAAAATCAGTCTTTAAGGTTTCTAAACATAAATGTTTTAAACATTCTAAACTTTATAGATTATCTTCTGGTTCTATATGTGAGGAAGGATGTAGTCTACCATTAGCAAGTAATAGATTAGTTTTAGAATTAATTCTGTAATAAGAGCATATAATAGTGTACCTATACAAATGACTGTAGAAAAAATATGGGCTTATTTAGAAACTTATTTAGGAAAAACAGCATTAGATATATATATGTTACTACTAAGAGATTAAAACCAGATGAAATTAGGTTAAGAATGGCTGGAGGAGATAACCTTAGAAATTTTACAAGTTTTATTAGAGAATTAATTATAGGATCTGATCCTAGTAGAGATAACACTTACGAACAAAATAAAGCTTTAGAAGACTTGGAAAAATTAAGTATTAGCAATATAAAATATATACAATCATTCTTATTAGACTTTGAAAGACTAGCAAGTACAGTAAGATTAGCACTAGACGTACCTATTCTTGAAAGATTATATAGAGAGATACCACCACCATGAAATGATAAGATTAGAAAAGATCTAGAATCAAGACCAACGAAAGAAGTAATTATTAAAGCTACCATAAAATTTATAACAGATAAATTAAAAGAATATTGTATAGAAGATATAGCTAGAAATCAAATAAAGAAATTAAATTATTCTTTTTTCTCAGATTTATATACACCATAGACCTATGATACTAGAAGAAGAAAGAAGAAATTATATAAAAAGGATAAAAAAATATAAATATAAAAGACAATATAAAGATAAAAAGAAATATAATATTAGACCTGGTAGAACATATTACAAGAATAGAAAACCTAACTATAATAGATACGTTAGAAAACCAAAAACTAAAAAAGATTGTAAATGTTATATTTGTGGAGACTCTAAACATTTTGCTTATAAATTCCCCAATAAATATAAAAATAAAGAATGAGTAGCTACATCCATAATAATTGAAGATATACAATGTAATATTATAGAGTTATCTGATAATGAATCTTATAGTTCAGTATATAATATTTATACAGATGATAAATTAGAAAATTTAGAAATTATAAGTAATTCTGAAGATAGTAATAGCAGTTTAGAAGAATTGGATTTTTCAATTTTGGATACAAAAATGATGAATTTTTTTCTCTCTTTTTAAAATCTTTAGGATCTTTTATCAAGAAATTCCGACACTAAGAGATAGAAAGCTTAGTGAATTGCTTCTTGATATGTAAAGATGAGTCACCTCTATTTCTATCTAATGCGGATAATATTTGGCTTCCTAGATAGATATTAATAGATTCTTGAAAACTTTTTAAAGAACAATAAAGCAAAGTATACTCGTCCAATAGCATAAAATATAGAGAATTAAAAACAATATATTTTTAATGGCCTTAGAGTACTTTACTGTTCAGCAAATTAAATCTTTGGATTTTGTCATTTTTAGTCATTTTTGCATTCTTTTCTCCAATTTGTCATTAAATATAAAGTTTTACCTACAAAATACAACATAACTTAAATTAGGTAGAATTTTATTCAAACTACAATAAAATATCATAATTTAGGGCCTCGAATAAATATAGAAACTACACCTATCACATAAGAAGCAACCAAGCTCCTTTTTAGAAGCTTCGCCATAGNTTCAAAAAACAATAAAATATCATGATTTAGGACCCCCGAATAAGTGTAGAAACTACACTTATCAATAAATCTTAAAAATTTCTCGATTTACACAGAATTATATGTATAAGTTTTTAAATATACATATTACATATATATCTCCTCGTTCAACATTTTTTTACCCCCTCCACTAAAATGAATCCATGTAACCAAATCTATAGTGTTTGTGCACCTTCTCCATTCAACTATCCTATGCAGTCAAACCATTGTAATTGCAATAACAATTTGGAGATCCATGCCAAATGTAGAATCTATGACAACACAAGTAAAAATATTTCTCAACTAAGATGTACCAAAAAATATTCTTTTATTTTTGTTATTCTTATTTCTATATATATTGATATTTTGTTAGAGAAGTATTTTTGTGGTGAATCAGAAAATTGGTCTAGATTTTCAACACATAATGTATAATTTAGAGAATGCTCATTGAAGGGCTTATTCAATAAGAGTGCTCCCACAATCATGGATATGGATGACATGGCAAAAGAAAAAATAGACATTAGGAAGAAGACCGTCTAAACCTAGAAGCTCTATTAGATGAAGTGAGTAAGCAAAACTTGAAGATTTATCTTCTCTCTCCCCCATATATTTCTTTTTATTTTCACAAACACAATTAAATTTTCTCTCTCTTCATCTCAATTTTCTTATTTTTATTTTAGAGCTTATAAATACAAATAAACAATTCTTTTGAATTATAAATTGAATCTTTTCGAGATGAAATTTAAATTTAAATGTATATTTAATAGACATCGCATCCAATCTAAATTAGAAGTCTTTCAACTTAATCGTCATCTCGATGGCAATCCATAGAACATTTAATAAATAGGAAACAAATGTCAGTATTGGCGTGCATGCAGAAATTAGAGTATGTTTGGCTAAGATCAAGAGATTCACTTAGGAGTAAATAAGTAAAACTTTAAAATTCAATAATACTTTTATTGGTGAAATTTGAACATGATACTTGTTTTGAGAGTAGGTAAAAATTAATTTTAAAATAAGTAGTGTTGACCCCAGAAAATGAGTCAACAGATACCAGACCCACTCTTGCCACGTCAAATCAATTTTCGCACGTTTCTATTGGAGAAATGGTGAGAAATGAGACAGATTTGGACGCGACAAGTGCTTCACGGCGAAAAACAAAGATGTTCGAGTTTCGACGAGTGAAATAAAAGATAATCACGCTATCAATGATCACCAAACGAGAACCAAAACTAATAACCAAACATATTACTAGAATATGTGGAAAACTTCTCGTATTACACTTTACATTAATATCTTATGTATTAAATAAGTTTGAGACTAATTATCAAAAAAGTTTCAAAAATCAATTCACCCTCCTCTTAGTTAGTAATCTTTGGATTATCAAATACAACTATTTAATACATGCATTGCACATAAATTCTTGAAGTGGTTCACACAGCCATTGTTAGCAGTTGAGTATCTGCATTCCAATTTCATACTCCATCAGGACCTAAAAGTATAGTTCATTGTTCGTTAAATGGTTTATCTTGTATCTTAAATGATTTTCCGAGCTGGTTTTCATAATGTTTGCTCGACAGTGCTCTAACATCTTTCTTACTAAAGATCAAGATGTTTGCTTGGGTGAGTTTGAAATTTATGTCTTTTGTTGAATTTAAAACTAGCCTACTCATACCTCCATACTAAGTCTTCTTTCTCGCTTCTCGTTTTGTTGCAGGGGATTTTGGACTTGTTAAAACTTTGAAAGCAGATGATTTGGCTTCTTTAGTAAGTGCTTGCTTAGCATACTCATCAACTATCATTTTCCCAGCGATGTCAATAATAATTAAGGGACGAAATTCGAAAAGATGTCACATTTCCTTGCATTTTCTGTTGATTCGTCTTATTTTAGTTAATGATAATAGAATTCATGAGTTTAAATGAATTAAAGAGAAGGATCGAAAATCGGATTTAAGAACTAAATGTAAATTTTACTGATGAGGTTGTTGAGTTTATCAGTTATACTTGAATAACCAATTGAAGCATATTTCTCTAGGTTTTGAGGAGAAATATTAAATTAATTACTCAAAGTTTCACTCACATATCAACCTGGCCGTGACAGCAATTTAAAGAAAAAGTAAAGGTAATTGTAATTTTAATTCTTTGTGTATATTGATTGTTGACCCCAGAAAATGAGTCAACAGATGTCATGCTCACTCTCGCCACATCAAACCAATTTCGACGCGTTTCTATCGAAGAAACAGTAAGAAATGAGGCAGATTTGGACGCGGGAAGTACTTCACGGCGAGAGACAAAAATGCTCAATCTCCTACGAGTGAAATAAAAGATGATCACGCTATCAATGATCACCAAACGAGGACCAAAACTAATAATCAAAGATATCACTAGAATATGTGGAATGATAGAAAACAAGAGAGTATTGTAAGTTATAAAATCATCTACTTATATAATTATTCGACCAAGTGTATAATAAAAAATGAAAATACAAATGTGTGTAAGAGTATTTGTCAATATTTCTTCGTGATTCCATACTTGAGAGTTCCAGTTATGAAAAAGTGATAATTCTAACTCTAATCACCCCCCAACCACCCCTTCTAAGTTACAAAATGATCTATTTATATTGCATTGGCCGACGTGGTATTCGTTGGATCAGAACCACATGGTCTCATCCCCTTAGTTGAGATTTCACATCATTGTCTATTCATACAATTAATATATTGATAAGGGGTCAACCGCCCTACACAATAGGCTGACACCCTGACATCTTCTATTACAATTGTTACATCAATCACTTCTAAAAGATACTCAAATATCTTGCAAGAGACAACGTCAGTTTATGAGCTTCGGAGCTGATCTTCTTAGTAAGGGGTTTCAGCTCCTTTCTTCGTCTCTTTAGGCAGTGCATCGGCCCAAGTGTAGGGCTATGCTAATTGAGGTAGCACCTCGGTATCTGCGTAATTTCTTTGCATTTGGAACACCCGAGTCTCTGTTGACTTTCTGTTCACGTGGATTGCTAAGTAGCACATTGATTTAGAGCCTTGGTGACGAGGCGTAACAAGTAGCATATGTTTGGTAAATAAGTGGATAGTACATAGACATTCTACATAATATGTAGATTGACTTTTAGTAAGTATTTATAAATTGACGAGACGTGACAAGTAGCATATGTTTGGTAAATAAGTGGATAGTATATGGACATTCCACATAATATGTAGATTGAATTTTAGCAAGTAATTATGTTTATAAATACTTGCCAAACATACTCAAAATTTATTTTTACAAAAGGTAACATATTCAAATATATAGAAATAAAAGTTAATTAAAAACCCCTTTGTATTAAAATTTTAGTAAACAAAACATATTTCTTAGTTTAGAAGGCACAGCACAAAACTTCAAGAATATGTATACTTTCATCCTTTTTATCTATTTCTATTCTCTCGTTGCTATCTTTATATGTATTATAAATAAGACTAGAATTACGTTTAAGTCGTCTCCAAAATCGCCTAGTTGTTACATGTGAAAAAGATTGAAAATGAAGGCTTGATGTTCTCAATCCTGTTTATTTACTTTAATTAGCATCATCAAAAATATTGTCCATTTATTTGATAAGTCATTACCAAATAATTGAAGTCATAATAACATTGTATTAGCAGTCACTCTTTGATTTAGGAAATGACAATTGATTGAGCCGAGTAGACTCGATCCTTAGATAATCAAGTTCGGCTCGTGTCTACAAACAAGGCATTGTTCGACTCTTTGAATTGTGGGCCTCATGGATTGAATCGAACCATCCACAAGCTTACAAGTCGGCTCCTTTTCGAAAAGAATAAAACCAACCAAAATATGAGCCGATCCATGAGTTGAATCGTACAAAAAAAAATAAGATTGGCTCGTCTATTGTTTGTCACAAAATAAGTTGAACCCAGTCAGGATGAATCGAGAGGGCAAAAGGCTATGCTCGTTTGTTATCCCTACTTGGATNAAGATTGGCTCGTCTATTGTTTGTCACAAAATAAGTTGAACCCAGTCAGGATGAATCGAGAGGGCAAAAGGCTATGCTCGTTTGTTATCCCTACTTGGATTGTCTAGGACATAACAAATACTAGAAAAAAGCATAAAGAAATAGTTTTGAGTACAGATCACACCGATACCAAACTAGCGAATACGTGTGTGAATAAGCCACATATTTCCTACCTTAATTAAGCTAAACTAATCACCCTTTAGGAATGTAAATACTAAATAGACATGGTTTTTGATTCCTAAGATTGACCAATATTGATTGTTTTTCAATAATGGGAGATCACGTATAAGTTTGGGTCATGTCATGATCAGTCTAGACCATGTTTCAATCTCAATAATATTCATCGACATTGTATATTAATTTATGATCTCTTTAGGTCGTAACTCCGAAAAAAAAAAAAAATAACTCTTTCTTCAATGAGTTTTTAGTTTTAGACAAGTTTGTTTATTATAGTACTATAACAAGTAGAGGTTAGTTTGAATCTTGTTGTCATCATTTTTCAGACGAGTTTGTTTACCTTAATATTAAGATAACTAGAAGTTAGTTCAAGAATTATTGTACTTCAAGAATCCTTGAACAATATTTAGGTATTCCCCTAAGTTCCATGTAATTATACAATACGCCAATAAATGTTGAGCTCGAATGCATTTTATTTATTTTGGACCGCAAATGGAGGTGTCAAACTCATGGGGCTAGGATCCGTTTGTAGATATTTTATACGACTTGTAGTATTTGAGATATGCTACTCGACTTTGAAGAGTCGGTCTAAAAGTCTATAAAATGCATGTGAGCTCAACATTTGTTTGTATATTGTATAATTACCTAGAACTTAAGGGACTATCTAAATATTGTTCAAGAATTCTAAAAGTAAAATAGTTCGTTTCTCATTACAATTTAGTCGAACCAAAGTCCTTTTAAATCAATTAAGAGCTTCTAATAAAAACTTATCCTTAATAATTCATTTCTCATTGTAATATAGTCTAACCGAAGTCATTTTTAAGTAATTAAATAGCCTCTAATCAAATCATTATCCAAAATAAAAAAATTCTCCTTTTCCTCATATTTAATTAATTAATTCAATTCAATTCTTTCAAGAATCATTTGTATTATGCAGTAGCGAGTGACACAACACCAAATGCTCATAAAAGTCACCAAAGGCTGTGGAAGTCGCAGCAAGGTCCCTATATCTAAAAACCACATCATGTTGTCCAAACTGTCCTTTGTTCAATAATTTCTCTCTATTTCTCTATTCAAATCTCAAATTCTATATCTTTCATCGAGGTAAGACCCAGTTTTTTTGTTAATAGAATTTGTGTTTTTATTTTTGTTGTTCTTATATGTGGGTATCTATTTGTCTGAATTATTTTTTTCGGGGGATTTAATTTGGTCGGTTCTCCTTGAAATTCTTTATGATTTATTATCTGGGCTCGCTTTGTTTTTCAGATGCTTTGTGAATTTTTTGGTGGATCGTGACGAGAAAGTAAAATTTCGGAATTTTTATTTGTCAATGATTTATGATTGGAAATTTCCTGTTTATGGGGTCGGTTTAATTTATTTATTTATTTGTCTGACTAGGAATTTATTTTGGCTCAATTTTGATTGTATGAATTGCAATTCAATTTGATTTTTCTAATTTTAATATGGAAAAAATTTAAATCATATAAGTTATTGGAGATAATGGGTTCTGGTATCTTGTAGTTTTGATATTTTTAAGGTTTTTATTTTTTCTTTTGAATTGTACATAAAGAGTTGAATTTTTTATTAGGGTTTTAATAATTGAAGTCTCTCCTAGTTGATTATATAAGTCCGAGAAATGTTATGTCCATAAGAAGTGGTTTGTGAATTTTTGGCTGATGATCATCAATTGATCGCTCTGTTTTATGCATGTGTTCGGAATAGGAATTTGGTAGTTCATTCTTTCTTTCTGCAAATAGCTTGCTGTGTTCATTTATCATTAATAAGCTCTTTTGAGCGACAGTTGGAGCTCGTCGCCACTTTCCTGGCTATTCTATTTTCATCTCATCTTCCTCGGAAACTGATTTTGATGATCAAGTGATATTGTATTTGGTAATTTATTATTTGATTGAGTGCTGGTAGGATGTGAAATTATAATAACGAATCATTGCGTTATTGTTTTCCTCGTTCTTGTTTCCTTTTTTCTGATCTTATACTTGTTGGATATCTCCTTTAGCAAGACGATGGATTTGGAATACATGCAATAGAGGATTGAACGAGTCATAGTTACTAATTTTTCTTATAGATAGGAAGGTAAAGAAGAAGAAACCCAAATGGGAGCTAGATTGAGTTTAAATAGTCAAAAGGCAAGCACAAATGGACACTTCGAGGTCTCACAGATTGAAGCGTGCAAGCGACAAAGGACATCATCGAGCTTTTGGGATGAGAATCCGCGGCTATTTCCTAGCCTTCCAGATGAAATATCCATTCAGATCCTCGCCCGACTCCCGAGAATTTGGCATTTTAATGCAAAGCTGGTCTCCAGGAGCTGGAAAGCTGCTATTATGGGCGGAGAACTTTATAGGTTAAGAAAAGAACTTGGAACAACGGAGGAGTGGCTCTACATTTTGACGAGAATCGACAGCTATAAGCTTGTGTGGTATGCCTTCGACCCCGTGTCCCGGATATGGCAAAGATTGCCTCCAATGCCTAATGTTGCTGCTGAAGATGGTTCTAGGAGGGGCTTATCTGGATTTCGGGTGTGGAACATTGTCGGTTCAAGTGCTAGAATTGCAGATGCCATAAGAGGCTGGCTTGGCAGGAAGGATGTGTGGGATCAAATTCCATTTTGTGGTTGTGCCATCTGTGCTGTCGATGGCTGCCTTTATGTCCTGGGTGGTTTTTGCAGGGCTTCAGCCATGAGGTCTGTCTGGCGTTATGATCCAAGTGTTAATTATTGGAGTGAAGTGACGCCCATGTCTACTGGTCGAGCTTACTGTAAGACAGGTGTCTTAAACAACAAGCTTTATGTTGTCGGAGGTGTCACCCGTGGTCGTGCTGGACTCACCCCTCTTCAATGTGCAGAAGTATTTGATCCTTGTTCCGGTATATGGACCGAAATCCCCAGCATGCCATTTTCAAAAGCTCAGGGTCTACCAACTGCTTTTCTATCTGATTTGCTGAAGCCTATTGCAACCGGAATGACATCATATAGGGGGAAACTATATGTTCCTCAAAGTTTATATTGCTGGCCATTTTTCGTCGATGTTGGAGGGGAGGTATATGATCCGGAATCAAATTCGTGGGTTGAAATGCCTAATGGCATGGGAGAGGGTTGGCCGGCCAGGCAGGCAGGGACGAAGTTGAGTGTCATCGTTGATGAAGAGTTATATGCACTGGATCCCTCGAGCTCTCTTGATAGTGCTCGGATCAAAGTGTATGATCATCAAGATGATTCTTGGAAAGCAATTGAAGGAGATGTACCAGTCCGTGACCTTGCTGATTCAGAGTCTCCATATTTACTTGCCGGTTTCCTTGGAAAGCTTCACGTGATCGCTAAAGACGTGAATCATAACATCTCAGTCATGCAGGCTGATAGGGAAAACCAATTTGGTTCGACTCCATCTACCTCGTCGTCTTCTATAGGTGAATCCTCGCAAGAGCTTTCTGAAGCAGCGACTAGAACTCCCGAAAGTATTTGGAAAGTCATTGCCACAAAGCGTGCTGGACTGGCCGAGCTAGTCAGCTGTCAAATTCTCGATATCTAGTGAGATTAAGCAACGAAGTTGATCGCGGTTCTTGATATCTGATGTTTCCTCCTGCTATAAATCATTTAAAATGATGGTTCCTGCAAATTGCATCTAAAGTTTCACTTCCTGTGAGATTAGTGAACACTACATATTTCTGAACATGTTATGCTAAATATTTGAAATATATGATATGGGCCCTGTTTACACATCTGTTAGAGCACATTTGCTGGATTTGCCGGGTGTCGAATTTCATCCGGACGATGATTATTTTGAACTTTAATGAAGAATTTGGCTGCACCTTGGATAACAACAGCATTGTGTAAATTATATAGATTATATGATTCATTAATATACAATTTTTCTTTCGTTGAAGATAAAACGATTTGAACATAAAATAATATGTATAAATATAAACTTTATTGAGATTCTATATTGTACAAAATTACAAAATAATGTGTGAACTTCATGTAACATAGTAAATAATTTCAAACTTCAACCTGCCTGGAAAAAATTGCACCCTGGAACGTTTCACGTGATTTTTCATGCAACAACTTATCGATGACCCACCAGTTCAATCAGCGAACCAGTGACCCATTACCTTCATTGGGGTCGCTGAAAATTATGTATACGAACCTATTATTCTCTCAATTAATTTATTTAGTTATTATTTAACAGTATTTATTGTAAATTAAATTTCAGGGAGTCATGTCCGATAGATTTCAAATACTAGTGCTTCCACTTAAAAGGCCAAGAAAGTACTAGCTATAGATGAAAAAATTGAAAAAAAAAAAATACTTATTTAAAAGGTGACAAGGCAATTAGTTTGAGTTAGATCTATCAATTGCCCAAACGTCATCTTCAAAATGTAGAATTAGATTGGGGAGCTTGATAGAAAAGTCCATTTTTTATTAATAATTGTGGAAAAGACGCATTTTAACAACTTGTAACGAGGCTAATATAATAGTTGTATAGAGAGGCTGTTCTTTTTCATTTAACAATGCGTTAGATTTTCAAGAGCCTCACACTTCTCTCTTCTCGGATCTAAAGATTCTAGTCTCTTTATATCATTTAGTAAAAACATTTTCATTTCGACATTCTTGGTTCTATATGGAAGAAGCAAAATACCATAATCTTTCAAAATGAAAAGCTATTGTTATTTAGCGACTATGGACAAAATAATAATTACATATATTGTGGGTTTCTTGTACAAATAATCCACAATTCTAGGTTTCCTATAACCTTTTAATATGTATTCAAAAATAATAAATAAGCACATTTATTTCTATAGAAAAATGTTATGAAACAAAAGTTAGGTCAACGCATTTAACACATTAAATGTAACGGAGAAAAAGACCTTATCCCACGTGCTAATAAGAACTTCGTAGTAAAGCTTGACTCGAACAAAGTTGGCATGCTTGAATGCATAGAATACTACTTAATCATGAATCTTAAATCCTTCATGATTGTGTCATTGGGTTATATAACTTTTAACAGCTACAAGCTTTTATCTCATAAATCTACAATGAACTATATATTTAGATATACTACAAGCCATAATTACGATGTGTATCGTGTTAAACAAACTTACAATTTATCGGATTCACTCGTGTATGTTCAAGCTCAATCCAATACGTAAATGTCGATCAACGGTCAGGATCGCTTCAAGATTGGACGTATGAGAAGGTCAACGATACGAGACATTTCTGTTCGGGTTCCGTTGGGATAACGTGATACGATTGTATGATAATTACCAATCGCTAAGAACTTAGATTAAGGATTGTAAATCGATGTTCATAAGTAGAATAAGTTGCTCCAAGTATTTAAAGTTGCATTATTCTTCAATTGTTACATGGTTGAAGTATTTATAGTGTTACAAATAGAATGATGGCCCTTGAATAAAATTACACGTGGCATCATCTCCTCGGCCAAAGCATCAAGTCCTAAGTATCAAGTTGACCTTCCTAATTTTTCAAAGCATTTAATATTCTTACATTGACAGGACATGACATAAATACACTTTTTACAAAGGTCACGTCAATCATTCAAATAAGATCTTCATCATGAGTTCAATCTTTGCACGTAGGCCGTCACTAGCTCAGGAGCCTCGGACTTAGGAGGGCGCCTCAGAGTTACTTGCCCTCGGAATTACATGGACCTCGTTCTTTACCCAAGGGCCCTGGAATGTCCACATCGGATTGAGTAACGGGCATCGGACTTTATCTCGAGGCCTCGAAATTTCTCCCAGGGCCTCGGAAATTATCTTAGGTCCTTGGCATGTCCACCTTGGATTGAGTAGTGGGCCTCGGACTTTACCATTTTGGGCATCGTCTTCTGCAGCAGGCGGTTCGATAAGAGTGGGTTCACAAATTCTCTATGTCGGTCACGTGGTAAATGCTAGTAAACAAATCATAACAATAGTCTATCGAGTCCATGTATGATTATTTATGTTCAGCAATGATTTTAAAAAAGTTTTTGAAATTTGTAGTCCAACAAATTTCATTAGTTTGAAATATCAAACAAAATAAAATTCAATTCAACATGAAAAGTTGAAAAATATTACGATCTACAAAGTCAAGTAAATTAATATCAACAAATTAAAAATCAGATCAAAAATTAAATCATTTCATGTTAGTGTCAAGTATTACGTATAAAATATGTACTAATTATTTTTTTAAAATAAAAAATATGCACCAATTAGTTTTCTATTCTTAGCTGCCCTATTATAAAAATTCGATTCTGAGATCTAATTAAAACGACGACTCAATCCTTCAGTTTATTTCCCAAGAATGATAATTGAAAATGAGACATTTTATCACTATTTATTGTTTATATTAAATTTTTATTATTTTTATCAACAATATAAATAATTTTATGGGCTCGAAACCCATTGAAATCGGGGTACAACTATAATATATAGCCCCTGTTTGACAGCCTTTATAAAGAGAAAATATAGTTTTCAATAGTGAGTTTTAGAGAATGTGCGGTTAAAAATAGAGAAAATTTCTAAGTTTACATACAAAATATTTTATTGTATAAATGTGTAATTGAAAATGAGTACGTGAAAAAAAAATAGTTTCCAAAAAAAGGGTGTCAAACAGGGGCACAATGAGTTCAATACGTACATTTATTATGAGAAATTTACAAAATGTACTCTCTACTTAGTGTATTTACACTTTCCATAATGCTAAATGTACATTTATTGAAAGTGCAACATATGTTGCGCATGGGAATAAAAATTAGGAAGATATATTTCAAAAGTAGACATTGTTTATCATTGCACCTTGTTAATAGTCATTGAAAAAACATAGACATTGAAAATTGTTTCCTCTTGAATTTGAATGGATATCATTCATCATTTATTTGAGTTAATGAGATGCGCAAAAGGAAAATTTATTTTCCAGTATGTCTAATGGCTATTTTTGCATGGATAATATATCTCTTGAAATTACGATAAATCATTCTTCTTCCATTGTAAAGATCGTGGGATGAGTGCAAATTCCTTAAGAGCATAAATGGACAATTTCTTTTCAGAATTGACTTACGTGGTGTGATACGATTTGCAACAATGTAAATTGGTTGGTATTGTCTATTGCTTCGTCAAAGTTGACAAATTCTTCATCTACTCCTAGAAATAACACGTTAGTTTTTCATCGAGGTGGTCAATATGCTCATTTTTTGTTGAAAAGAATTCTATGTTATGTCATATAATCAGAAGAAACTGCATTTTTTGTTAAATCTGGGAACGTTGTATTGATTTAAGTGTAACTCCAAACTTTTAGCATCGTCACATGCTATAAATGTCTCATTTGGTAAGTTGATGAAGTTATTCTCTATGTAAAGTTCTGCTCCATTATCAGTTTGAATCAAATATTGTGCAAATCGAATGTTATCTTGAGCATATATGGCTTGATTCAGTGGTATTTCATTTTTTCCAAAAATACTATCTAACCAAACTTTGGTTAATTGTTCGTGATCTTGTTACTCTTGAGACGACATATAGTACTTGACGAAAATCTCCTCCGAATACAAAAACATTTCCACCAAATGGTTCTGCATTATCCAAGATATTTCTTTAAGTTCTATCAATAATTTCTATTATATTTTTTTGTTGGTCATTGGTGCTTCATCCCATATTATGAGCTTTGCTCTTGTCGAATCAATTCTATTGTAGTACTTTACTTTAATATACTACACATTGTTGTTTTATTAGTTTGGGGGTGGAATATTGAATCTTGAATGGATGGTTCTATCTCTTGGAATTATTGATGCTACTACACTTGAAATTGTTGTCATAAGTTGTTGCGTTTTTTTTTTATATTACAAGTGTACGATATCGTAATAAGTAATATAGTGGATCTTTGAGTTTGGATTATCATTCCCACAATGATTTTACTTTAGACCTTAATTAAATTTTTCTAACTCGTATTTGATGAAAGTAAACAAAGATTTATGTGTGGAAGTGAATTTTTAATTTAAACAATTTAACTTAATTAAAATACATGCAAAGATTTGTTGAGATTTCAAATAATGGATGGAAATTAGGGATGAACAATTTCACATATTGATCACCTTTAAATCATAATTCAACATTCAAGAGTCTAATATAGTGTTTGATCGAATTCTTCTATGATATTCAATTTACCACTATTGAGTCCTCATTCAGCCTATTTAACTATTTCAATCTCATATCTCTATGCGAATCTACCTTACTTAAATAAAATATTCGTTCTAAGAATTCATGTATGATCGCAATATTTAGTATAGGTATCTCTACACATTCTACTAAGTTATCGAATGTTACTATATGATTTAAATCTCAAACTCATCTTTCGATTCGTAAAAGATTCATAAAGTCATCAAATTAATGATCAAGTAATTTAATGTATTAAACTCATAATAAAATTAACACATAAACAAGAAAATATCAAGAATCTTGAATAAAAAGACATAAAGGTTTTCAAATCGATTACATAGTTCGCCCTAATATATAGTTTAACTATTCATACTGAATGGGAAAAAAAAAAAACTAAAAGTTGATATGGAGTACATCACCGGATTTTGAATATTGATGTTAAAAAAGAAATAAAACTTGCACCAACATCTTCTTCTTCTTCCAATCACTGTTTCAAAGTTTGAATTCCTAGATGTTTCACTTCCTTGAATTGTGCTCTTAAATCTCTAGTTGTATCTTTATTTTCCCAATGTGTGGAACCCTTCGAATTTACTTATTTATTCTATTTATACTCCCCATCACGATTTTCTAAAAATTGGAGTCTTTCTGGACTTTTCACGACCCAAAATTTGCGACGCAACGCCTAAGCGCTAGGATGCAGCGCCTAGGCACCGCGATGACCTTTGAAGCAGTGCCTAGGCATTATGGTTTCATCGCCTAGGCGCTGTATTGCTGAAAATAAACAACCCTGTAGCGCCTGCGCATTGAGTCGTTGTTCCAAATTCTGCTTTTACTTCAGTATTTTTGTCGTAACTTTTTCTCCCGATATCCAATTAAGGCGATTCAAAATGCATACAACCTTTCTAGACATAGCTATTTTCCAATTCGAATATTTACTAGACCAAAAATAGGTCTCAATCTCTAGCTGAAAATCTGGAACATTCATATGCGGTTGCAAATTGATCTGTGAAAATATTTTGGTCATATTTAACTCATTTTGACTTTTAATTGCATCCATTTGACCTCTAACATTTTCGAATCTTCATCGTGAGTTTCGGCACAACTTTTGAGTATTTGCACTTTAGTCCCTAACTTTGGATCTTGCTATTTTTCGTCAATTTTCACTTCTGTTCTCAAATTCTTCATCAAATATAAAGTTTTTACCTACAAAGATGCAATATAACATAAATTAGGTAAAATTTTATCGAAATGACAATAAAATATCATCATTTATGGTCTCGAATAAATGTAGAAACTACACTTATCAAAAGTGCTATTATCTTATGAGATCGAACCCTTGCTAGTAAAGCACGGTATAAAAAAAAATTGTTGTACCGCGAGGTCCATCGATAAAAATACACTTCTATTTCCACTTTTCATTCTAATTTCAAGTATAATATTAAATGCATGTTTTTTTATCTGGATTTAAACATGATGCTACTTGAAATCAATATTTAGAAGTTTGACAGAGCGTTCATCTAAAACTTCCTTTGCATTGGGTTCATTGTTTCCATGCAATGTTGTCATATGCTAACTATATGGATATGTACATCTTAATTAGAAAGTTTGCGTAAAATCCAACATATTTGATTCATTTCGATTCGATCTGATTTAAATAGATTTTGTATCGTTGGAGATATATACATCTTTTCAAATAATCCCGTGAAAGTCAAAAAGAGATGACGAAAAAAAAATCATAAAAATAATTGATAAGAAATTAAAATCAAAGCTAGTTCTAAATTCAAATCTCTTGATAATTTAAGAAAAAGAAACGCACAATTTTCTTGAATGCTACCTTGATTTATTTTATGAAAACAATTTTTTTTTTTATAACTAAGTTGGATTGGGAGACGACTTAATTCTATAGTTCATGATCTATGCCATTTTATATTTTCATCTCTAATATTTTAATTTACTTTCACAAATCATTGTTGAATTTTTTTTTTTTTTTTTAACGTTATTATTAGTGTTTTTCATTACAGACTGGAATAATATTTTTGAAGTACTAATATTATTTTTAAAAATAGTTGAGGTAATTGATATTGTTAAATAAAAAATTAAAATTGTTAAAAAATTATATACGAATAAAACTTTTTTATTAAATTACGTATATAACGTTAAAAGGTTGAATAAACATAAATATAATATTTTTATTATAATAATTTCGTTGTACACATTAATTTTTGTCACCGTCCCACAACTTTTATCCTTTTCATTTTTTGCTTTTATCTAGACTCTTATTATTTGCATTTAAACTTCTCAAAAAAGTGCAACATATAGTTGCACATGAGAATAAATATTTAGGAAGATATATTTCAAAAGTAGACATTGTTTATTATTGAACCTTGTTAATGGTCATTGAAAAAACATAGACATGTTGAAAATTGTTTCCTCTTGAATTTAAATGGATATCATTCATCATTTATTTGAGTTAATGAGATGCGCAAAAAGAAAATTTATTTTCCCACATGTCTAATGGCTATTTCTGCATGGATAATATATCTCTTGAAATCATAATAAATCATTCTTCTTTCATTGCAAAGATCGTGGGATGAGTCTAAATTCCTTAAGAGCACAATCAGACAATTTCTTTTCAAAATTGACTTACGTGGTGAGATACAATTTGCAACAATGTAAATTGGTTGGTATTGGCATGCTTGAATGGATAGAATACTACTTAATCATGAATCTTAAATCCTTCATGATTGTGTCATTGGGTTATACAACTTTTAATAGCTACAAGCTATTATCTCATAAATCTACATGAACTATATATTTAAATATACTCACAAGCCATAATTACGATGTGTATCGTGTTAAACAAATTTACAAATTATCTTCTAGTTCACTATAGGAATGACAACGATCAGAGTCAAATCGCTCAGCTTGTTCCCTAAAAGTTGGGCACAGCTTTGCTTGTAGGCCTTTTTAAAGGAAAAGGGGCCTGGGAATTGATGATTTATTTTCTTCCTCAATTTTTTTAGTATTTTATAGGGGTGTACTCAATTCAAATTTTAATAAATTTCTTAATGTTTATGATTTATTCTATAGATTTCGTATATTTGAATACATTTACACATTCTATGAGATTTTAACAGAATTCTATATTATTATTTTTAACGGATTTCCTAAAATTTTCTATATAATACAGATATTTCAAAACCGTCAATTGAACTAATTAATTTTGTTGACCTCAAAAAATGCTGCTAACAGATGCCGAACATACTTGTGCGTGCGCAAGTTCGATCCAACACGTAAATGTCGATCAACGGTCAGGATCGCTCCAAGATTGGACATGGGAAAAGCTCAACGACACGAGACATTTTCGTTCGGGTTCCGGCAGGGTAACGGAATATGATTGTATGATAATTACCAATCGCTAAGAACTTAGATTAAAGATTATAAATCGATGATAGAGCGTAGAATAAGTTGCTCCAAGTATTTAAAGTTGCATTATTCTTCAATTGCTACATGGTGGAGGTATTAATAGTGTTACAAATGTAATGGTAATCCGTAGATCAAATTACGCGTGGCATCATCTCCTCGGCCAAAGCATCAAGTCTTAACCATCAAGTTGACCTTCTTGACTTTTCAAACCATTTAATGTTCTACATAAATACACTTTTTAAAGGTCACGTCAATCATTCAAATAAGATCTTCATCATGAGTTCAATCTTTGCATGTGGGCCGTCACTAGCTGAGGGCGCCTCGGAGTTACTTGGCCTCGGAATTACATGGGCCTCCTTCGTTACCCGAGGGCCTCGGAAATTATCTCACGGCCTTTGGCATGTCCACATCGGATTGAGTAATGGGCATCAGACTTTACCATTTTGGGCATCTTTTTCTACGGCAAGCAGTTCGGTAAGAGTGGGTCCACAAATTATCTAGGTCGGTCACGTGGCAAATGCTAATAAACAAATCATAATAATAGTCATCCAAGTCCATATATGATTATTTATGTCATGTGTGGACTTCAGCAATGATTTTAAAGAAGTTTTTGAAATTTGTTTCAAATATCAAACAAAATAAAATTCAGTTCAATATGAAAAGTTGAAAAATTTTACGATCTACAAAGTCAAGTAAATAAATATCAACAAATTAAAAATCAG
>CAIGRB010068896.1:0-18086 GCA_903798255.1 Fraxinus quadrangulata
TTCAAAGAAGAGACATAAAATACAGATTTTACTTAGAAAAACAAATACCAAAGGATGGAGTGAAGAACATACAGAAATAGTTAAATTATTAAAAGAAGAATGTAAAAAGTTACCAAAATTAAGATTACCAGATGAAAAGGATAATCTAATTGTCAATACTGATGCCTCAGATAAATATTAGGCGGTAATATTAAAAACAGATTTAAATGAAATTTTTAGATATTCAAGTGGAAATTTTAATCAAGCAAAAATATATTATAATACTCATAAAAAAAATTTATTAGCAATTATTAGAGGTATAAAAAAGTTCTCATTATTTTTATTATCTAAAAAGTTTATTGTTGAGACTGATAATGCTCAAGTTACAGGATTAATCAAGAACAAATTACCATCAGAACCATAGTATAGAAGATTACATAGATGTCAAGCATATTTGTCCATCTATAATTATGATATTATCCATATTAAATGTATAAATAACTATTTTGCAGATTTCTTGAGCAGAAACATTGAGTTTGGAGATGGATAATCTCAAAAAGATGCTATTGGATATAAATTCGGTGGCAGCATGTGCCAATGATGAAGCTGATGATATAAAAATTAGAATGGAGACATTAGCTGAAGCCTTAAGTTATAATGTCAAATTATTACTTGAGATCAGTGAATTACATACCAAAGTTACAAATGAGACGAAAGACAAAATTGAGGCTCTTGAAGCACAATTATTGTCTACGGATACAAATAGGGATATAAAGATTGATACTTTAGCACATTCTCTTGATACCAAATTGATACAAACATGTGATATAAACAGGTTGATGAAAAAAGACATTGATGAAGGAAGCAGTGGTGGACCCTGAGGATAAGCATTATCAAAAGTCCAAAAAAGATAACAATCGATGAAAATCTTACAAGTTCTATCAAGATAAGGATGGATGAACCAGAAGATACTATCCCTTTAAATCTAAAAGAAGAAGAATATAAACAATTTACAAAAATTGTTTATGGACTCAAATCTGCAGATTCATACTTTATATCACCAGGAGATCATATCTATCCAAGGTTAATAATTGTCTAAAGAGCAGATTCATTAACAGTCAAGATGGCAACAGATTTGAATATACCAATTTGATTTATCCCGATATAACATTAAAAGAAATTGAGAAATTTGATGATATCTTAAAAAGTCAAGTTTCCCAATTTGCACAAAATAGACCTATATACATGAAATTCTATTCTTTAAGTCCAGAAGTTGAAGATAGAATTTATTATCCAGCAGAGCATACAATTACAATTGGACATGTTGGACGGAATTTCCAGATGGATGTAGGAGAAAGAGATAAGCCAATGCCAACTTTCTCTAGGACATGGATTAAAAACAGAAAGAGTGTTTGGATATAAAGTTTTATACAATATTGCAAAAAATTTGTATGAAAAGAAATTCCGATGCATATGTGAGTATAATGGGTGAACACTTTTAACAAATGATGGAAAACAAAAATCAGAAATATTAAATGAATATATCAATAAGTTCGATACCCATCAGATTAGAGGAACCATCTCAACCATTTAAAGGGCATGCGAGACAAGGAAATGATGGAAAACAAAAATCAGAAATATTCAACGAATATATCAATAAATTTGATACACATCAGATAAGAGAAAGCATCTCAACCATTAAAAGAGCATGCAAGGCAAAGAATTGTCCCACATGCAGATAGAATTAAAGGCAGAGACAAGGATGGACCTACCACTATGGAAAGAATCTTGCCAACTTCGTATGAAAACAATATAATAAAGGCTAGTGCGCCTTTAATGAAATAATGGATGCCACTATGTAATGGATGTCATTATGTAAACTATTGATGAATATTGTGTAAGCGATAATGTAAGAGGCAATATAATTGAGCCTCATGTAGTAGTATAAATAGAGGCATTCAGGTTAGATAGAAGAGATGAATGACTTGAGCACTCAAACTATGAGAAAGCCAAAAGATTTATGTCCTTGATAAAAAAATTGTATATCAATTATCTTTGAATAGAAAATATTTCATTCACATGCCAATTCTCTAAAACATAGAAATGAATGTTTAAATCTTTATTCCCATAGATTCTGAAGAGATCTGAGAGAAGTTTTCTTTCTTATTTTAGTATCAAACAAAGTTTTTTCTTTAGCCTAAGTTTAGGAAATTGTTCTTAGATGTGATACAGTGAAGAGCAAGTAGCTGAAATAGCAATAATCCCCGTGAAGTCAGGAGGCTGTTGAAGGGAGTTGGTTGCAGATTCAGAGCTCACACGATCACTCAGTTTTGAGAATAAGAAACTAGATTAAAGCTAAGATAAAATTACCAGTTTTTGCTAAAATTAGGACGAATTTTTCTAAGATCTGAAGAGAATCACAGGGATTTGCATGATAATGTGTTGTTTTAAAAGAATTATATATTAATCATGTTTATATGTTCTGATATTATTACTATGTCCACATTAACAATATGCGAGGATATACAATTAAATGATTAGATAATTTGTTAGAAACAATGTTAGAAGAGATAAAATATATTATTCATAAATCAGAAAATAACGACATAGGATCTGAAGAATATAATAAACTCAATGAAAAACTTGGACAATATGTAAAAGATTATTCTAATCTATTAGATCATATGATGGAATTATATAACGAGATTCAAAATAGAAGACATGACTAATTTAAAACTATTCTACAAAGAAGGATATAAGATGAAAAATAAAATAACTGATTTCATTAAGGGTAAAATAGACTTTTCAAGGATATGCCAAATAATAAGTTTCACCAAGGCCAATTATAAAAATCCCCCGCTCATTTTAAACCACATGGGTTTTGCCATCTGAGAATGATTGAATCACAAAAGAAACAACCAAGAATTCAGTGGACCACCATTAGCACTTATAAATCACCATTAGATTTAACTATTGCCCCTTCTTCAAAGATAAACATTGAACCAATAGCATAATGCTGTCACTGGACATCGACAATGGGAAATCTTCACGCTTTATTGAAGGACTATTAAATTATTTTATAATGTTTATTCAAGTAATTATGTTGTATTGGAGGGCTATTAATCAAAACTCAAGTGGCCATTATTTATAAAGCTAGTTGTTTTTAAAAATGTAGTTTGTTTTAATGTCACTTTCTTAATGAAACCTAAAATGTTAACTACCTTTGTATTAAAATGGATTTACAACAAATGTCCCTGTTTGTTTTCCTTTAAAATAAAACTCTTTAATTTTCATACTTATTTTCAACCATTCATTCACGCAACAAAATATTTTGTACGTAAATTTAAAAGTGTCCCTGTGTTTTAAATAAGATTTTCCCAACATTTTATTGGAGGACTATTAATTTATTTTATAATGTTTATTCAAGTAATTCTGTTGTACTGGAAGGCTATTAATCAAAACTCAAGTGCACAAAGCTAGTTGTTTTTAGAATGTGGTTTGTTTTAATGTCACTTTCTTAATTAAACCTAAAATGTTAACTACATTTGTATTAAAATGGATTTACTACAAATTTCCCTGTTTGTTTTCCTTCAAAATAAAACTCTTTATTTTTCATACTCATTTTCAATCATTCATTCACACAACAAAATATTTTGTACGTAAATTCAAAATTTTCCCTATGTTTTAAATAAGATTTTCCCAACGTTTTATTGGAGGACTATTAGTTTATTTTATATTGTTTATTCAAGTAATTATGTTGTATTGGAGGACTATTAATCAAAACTCAAGTGGCCATTATTTACAAAGCTAGTTGTTTTTAAAATGTGGTTTGTTTTAATGTCACTTTCTTAATGAAACCTAAAATGTTTACTACCTTTGTATTAAAATGGATTTACAACAAATGTCCATCTTTGTTTTCCTTTAAAACAAAACTCTTTAATTTTCATACTCATTTTCAACTATTCATTCACACAACAAAATATTTTGTACGTTAATTCAAAATTTTCCCTATGTTTTAAATAAGATTTTCCCAATGTTTTATTGGAGGACTATTAGTTTATTTTATAATGTTTATTCAAGTAATTCTGTTGTATTGGAGGACTAATAATCAAAACTCAAGTGGCCATTATTTACAAAGCTAGTTGTTTTTAGAATGTCATTTGTTTTAATGTCACTTTCTTAATGAAACCTAAAATGTTAACTACATTTGTATTAAAATGGATTTGCAACAAATGTCCATGTTTGTCTCCTTTTAAAATAAAACTCTTTAATTTTTATACTTATTTTCAACCATTCATTCACACAACAAAATATTTTGTACGTAAATCCAAAATTTTCCCTATGTTTTAAATAAGATTTTCCCAGCGTTTTATTGGAGGACTATTAATTTATTTTATAATGTTTATTCAATTAATTCTGTTGTATTGGAGGACTATTAATCAAAACTCAGTGACCATTATTTTCAAAGCTAATTTTTTTTTTTTGTAAGTACTAAAACCTATTTAATTAACCAGTTTGTCTCAATTATTCGTTTCAATCAGAATATGCCAGTCAATCAGAATTTTTTTACGCATAGTTTTACGCACAATTCTGACTATGACAGCTTACCAAATTTGTGTTCTATAAGATATAATCTATTACAAAATTAAACAAAGATGAATACGTATATAATGTGGTAAACCCCTCATGGAAACATCCACTGGCCCCATGCCACAGGTAAAATAATTCATTATCAAAGAATAAAAAATACAATAGTTTCGATTTAGTAATTTCGCAAAACTAACTAAAACAATTGAAAGCAAATCAAGAATAACTCACTCGTTTTCTTATTCCTTTTGACTTGTTGTAAAAGTGGAATCAAATTCTTCGATCTTAACTTTATTGTCATTTCACTATTGTATTAGATTGCAACCACCATTTGGATTAAGATTCGCCAATCTTAACTTATGTTAACTAGCCTGATCTTTAAGCAGGATTATATCATTCACACACAGGTGTGTTCTCTTCAATTACGATTGAAAAACACGATTTTTGTTTTGAAATACTTCAATGAAATATCAACCAGTCAAAACTCATTGAAGATGATCGGAAGATTTTAGAACTTACTGTTGTAGGTTCACTGGACATAGACAGATTTTCTCAAAGCATCCGTTAGTTCCTTAATGATTTTCTATACTTATGTAAAGACCCATCCAAGGAACGAACACGTCTTACCTAAAATATGGAAGTTTTGCACGATACAAATAATATAAAATATGTTTGATATGGTCAATAAATAAATTAACGAAAGTTTAATTTGTTAAAACAATAATTCCTTCTTTTATTATTTAACCAATGAAACCAGTCCATTAAAGTAAATATATATTTCTATATATGTATAAAATATGTTTGATATGATCAGAAATTAAATTAAGAAAAGTTTTGATTTGTTAAAATAATATTTCATTCTTTTAATTATTTGACAAATCATACATATCCAAGATAGTAAGTATGTGTTTCTGTATATGCTGTTATAAGGTAGGTAAATATTATACCTCGTTTAGGGTCTTGTTTGAAAACCCTAAAAACCCGCAATCAAGAATCTGTTAACCTATAGCACCCAATGAGTCCTAACTGACTATCTCACCTTATTTGGACTCCATCAGTTGAACACGTTTTTTGACACATATTTTGACATTTAAATCTCATTCTAATTTAAGCAAGTCAATAAATAAATAATAAGTAGTTTTAATGTCACTTTCTTAATGAAACCTAACGTGTTAACTACGTTTGTATTAAAATGGATTTACAACGTATGCCCCTTTTGCATTCCTTTAAAATAATTTCTTTTTAATTTTCATACTCATTTTCAATCATTTATTCAAATAATAAAATATGTTGTACGTAAACTCAAATTTTCCCTATTTTTTAATCCTCATCCTCCAAAAATATAACAATTGAAAACATAATTATTTCTCAGCATTGACCATCAAACAGATATATTTCTTCTTTTCTTATTCTCTATCTTCGAATACAAATAAATAATAACTCCATTTCAAAAATTTAACCTCATACTTATCAACTCACAAACTCAACTTTTAGCCCCCGTTTGGTATAGTTAAAAATCAGAATTTTAGTAGATTTTAATAAAAAATGATAAAATGTGTGGTTAAAAAATTGTAAAACCTATAGAATATATAGTTAAAATTAATTGTGAAGTTTAACTTAAAATTTTAATATGATTTTAATTTATACCACATAGACCCTTGGAAGTACTATAAATCTAAGACACATAGCCCGTGTGGCTATCATGCCACAAAATCAATTTCTTACCTTTACTTCAATTTTCGAAAAAGTGTGATCTAAACGCTGAAAATGAAGAATAATTTTTTCCTTATTTGGTGAGGATTAAAATCAAATTTTAGTATATTTTGAAGAAAGTTGATGAAATGCGTATTTAAAAGTTGTGGGTTTCATGAAATGAGTGGTTAAAATTAATTATTGACCTTGATTTTAATCCTAACCACCCGAAATATTTTTTTTTTCCTCTTTGTATCTTCAAATATGAAGTATATTTGTTAAGATGCAAGCCATAAGAGAGTACAAAATTATAAGCTTCCTGCTTGTTCGAGTAGGTTAAGATGTTCTTAGGTAATAATAATGAAGGTTGAAATGATCGTAACCTCCAAAGAAATCGTGATGCCATCTTTGTGTTGGTTTGTCCACCAAATGTGAATGGACAATCAACAATAGCAACTAATTAATGGGAGTGGCAAATCTATATTAATTGCAAAGCCACCAAATCAACCCATCATGGATGTGTTATCATAATCGAGATATTTTTAGAGAGAACAAACTGGATGAGTTTTATTTCCAAATTTAGATGATTTTACGAGCAGAGTGAAGTCTTCTTTTATAGACGAGAAATTGTCATGTGAATTTAGAATAGTTCAAGTAGTTTTATGCCCACGAGGTGTACGAGGCTTCACCTATTCTAAAGTAAGGAATCTGCTTTTCGCTTCGCATTGGATGGTTTTCTGCTTAAAAATTGGGGCATTCCTCATACAATTTATTTCATGTATTTTTTTTTCATTTTGATTATGTTGAAGCCTTGTTCGTCACGCAAAGAAGGGGAAAATTATTCCACTGCATACCGTTAGTAGACAAATTTTTTCCCAACAACCAGTGCTTTGGCTCTCAAAAAATATAAATTTCTTGTATGTCAAAATGGGAAAAAAAATCATTTGGAATGATTTAATTAACTTCCTCAAATTATTCCACACCGAAGCATATAACGCAGGATTTATTTATTGTGAAGATGTGTTCTGTTCATTCAAAAACGCAACAAAGCTAAAAAAAGCTAGACGATTAAGAATGAGAAGTTCAACAAATGAAGGTTGTTGCTAGGGCTGGGCGTGGATTTGGTTGGGTTGGATCGATTTTTTATCCAATCCAAACGTAATTCAACATGATTTATTTGATCTAAAATCAAATTAAACCAAATCAAACCAACTCAATTATTGATTTAAATCCAACTCAACACCAACCCGTCAAGCTTGGGTTTGGGTTGGGTTGTCGATTTGGGCTTGGGCTCAATTCAAGTTGTATTCAATTATTTTTTTGGGGTACTTACAAAAATACCCTTAAAATTATGGAAGTTTTGAAAAATCATATAAAAGGTTTTTAGGAAGTAAAAAATACTGTATAAAATAAAAAAGTGACACTTACAAAAATACCCTTAAAATTATGGAAGTTTTGAAAAATCATATAAAAGGTTTTTAGGAAGTAAAAAATACTGTATAAAATAAAAAAGTGACACTTACAAAAATACCCTTAAAATTATGGAAGTTTTGAANCCAATCCACATACTGATTATGTTAGGAAAATATAACATATTATTTTATTTTTTATCTTCTTGAAAAGTGACAAAAAACTAAAAAAAGTGACACAATGTCACTTTTATAAAATTGACGAGCAACTTTGACATTCCTAGATGGTAATGCATAAAATTAAGTAAGTGACAGTGTGACACAATCTCACTTTTATAAAAAAGTGATTTTGTTAGTAAAAAAAGTGACCAAAAAATCAAAAAAGAAATAGAAAATAGTGACAAATACCATAAAAAGTGACCAAAACTCAAAACAATTGACAGAACTTAAAAAAAGCAGTAGTTAGTTAGCAATCAAGAACGGGAGGCAAAAAATGGGAAACAAATATCTCTTTAGATCCATAACATTAAGTGTGTGGAAAATGAAAAATAAGTTGTGAAGTATCAAAACACAAATATAATTCATAATCAAAAAAATCCTACCAACCATAAGTAGTTCTACAGGTGGATTTTATATCCAAGATTATAAGTTCTGTATAACTCCAAAGCTAAGGAAAAGTGAAGACCAGCGTACTGTAAAACTTTGCAGTAAAAATGCAGAAAATGGCATCTCTATATAAGTTAAAACATCTTCCTCATCCATAGAAGTTGTTTTCCTTCTCTAGAAACATTATATTATAACCTAGAGGTGGTGGTGGATTTTTTTTCACGATAATCATTCACAACCTTATCTCAATTCCATCTCTAGATAGAAAATAAAAGCATAAAAGGTTCTTACTATTCTGGATTTGAATTTCAGGGACACCGTTGGCTGCATTTCCTTATTCCTCTGCTTGTCTTGCTCTGGTCTTCCTCTTTCCTTTATTTCCCACTTCAATTTGCCTCCTTGATTCTCCTCATAACAAGTCAACATGGTTGAACAACCATTAGTTACTCATATATTATATAGCAATCCTAAATAAGAAATAAGCAGAAAACTGGGATTGCAAGTAGGGACTCAAATAGGGACGCATTGGACATATGGGGGAACGTGAGCTTGAATATGCTTCCCCCTTAATTGTCATTCAATTCATGCAAATGGAGAGATACAATGATATGTGAGTGTTTATGTGTGTATATTCTTGTATCATACAAAAATCATGGCATAATTCACACAAAATGCATTTTGAGCAATTAATCGAACACTTGATATGCACAGTAATTGAATGAGTAAAATTAAGTGTCACAGTTTTATTAAAAATTAATGTTTGTCACTAAGAAAATGACAGATTTTTTTTTTTAAAAGTAACAATTAAAAAAGTGACAAATACTAAAAAAAATGATAGAAATTCAAAAAAGGTAACATACACTCAAAAAGTGACAAAAATTTCCAAAAAGGACAATATTTTAAAAAGTGACAAAATACTAAAAAAAAGTGACAGTGCTATATTAAAAAGTAACACAGTCTATCCACTTGAGAAAATGGTCAAGTTAAGCATTAACCAAACAAAAATAGCTCCAAATGAACACAGTCTAACCACTAATTACTCAAGTTGAGTGTCACTAAGTAATATTTGTCACTTAAAAAAGTGATAAAAATTTAGAAACAGTAACAAACAATAAAAAAAAAAGCGACAAACATTAAAAAAAAAAAGTGACAGAAGTTTTAAAAAGTGACAAACACTCAAATAAGTGATAGGAATTTAAAAAAGTGACAAGCAATAAAAAATTACAGAAATTAAAAAAAAAAAAAAAAAAAGATAACACACTCAAACGAGTGAAATTTTTTTTTAAATGTGATAATCATTCAAAAAAGTAATAACACACTCAACAAAGTGTCACTTTTTTTTTATTATTATTAAAAAGTGACGCACAATCTACTAACTTGACAAAATGTTCAAGTTAAGTATTAACCAGACAAAATAGCCCCAATTGAACATGTTTTTACAAGAAAAAAATAATTAAAAAATTCAGCAAATTAATGAATTGTTGTTGCTTGTTGACAATTTTTTGGATTACTTCACTTTCACGAGCTATGATTATGAAGAAAAAATATCGAAATTATTGTATCTGCAAGCAAGAAACCAACCATTTTTGAAGTAAAGCAAAAGATTAACCTTTTAACTCGTATCTTCTTTTTCACACCAATATTATGATTTATGATTTAATTAAGATGGAAATGACGATGTAGAACATGGTACCTAAATATGAATAAAATCTAGTAAAAGGGATGGAAAGATTCAAGAACTAAACTAAAAGAAAATACTATCTTAATACCACTGCAAACTTTCTATCTTCCCTTCCCCGAACAACGTACAATCAAAGGAGCATAAGAAAATATAAACTATAATACCTTGCTCTAGCACAATGAATATAGTTCACACAATTTTCTTCTTAGATCATTCAATAAGTTTTAACTTGCTTATATCAACAAAAGCTCAAAATAACAAAATCCACTTTATTGAATATGCAACCCCACAAACACAGAGAGATTTGTATACATAAATTGATGATAGTTTGAATACAGATTTCATGAGAAATGGCGTGTATGAATAGTATTAACAATAACAGTCTTATAGCAAAATATAAGAGTCCAATATTAATAGAGACAAATTGAACTACGAGATCTTTTCGATTTTGGAAACAAAGTTTCTCTTCGGTTACAAAGATAGGAAGCTTTGGATTCCAAAACGAATCTCTCCATTAATTGAACAGCCAAACACTGTTGTGAATGACGGCGACGATGTTTAGACCTTAAAATACCAGAGAGGTAAAATCTGTATTCTTAGAATGGACGGCAGTGGAATGTACAACATAATATTAGGTCAAACGCTTTCGTGTCTGGAAATGGCGTTGAAGAATAAGTCGAGGAATCCGACGGCCAAGATGGCGTCGGAGGAATTTTCACGGTGATGCTCTTCGCTACTAAAGATCAGAATTGGGTTGCTGAAATTTTGATGCCATTCAACTAGGATGTAATGAACCCTAGCTCTGAATTCATTAATGAACTCTTCATTGAAAATTGGAATTTTACCTACATTGGCCCTGTTGTAGCCATGACTATTGCCTTGTTTGTAAAATTTCATTATTTTTCTTTATTTTTGCAGAAAATGCTTCAAGAAAACTGGGAAGAAGGGGATTAGAGGAGCAGAGTAAGTGCATTGAGTTATAACATTTAGGCTTTTAGGACGTATTAATTACGGTGTTAAATGGTTTAATTACTTCATAGGTGTACTATTCAATTTAGTTATTTAAATGAAGTAGTGGGCCTAATTTACCCTTTTTTTGTTGTTGAAATTGGACAATTTTTTTAAAGTTGAAACCACTTGAAAACATCCATTGTTTTTAACTTATATAAGGATTTTTTTAAAAAAAATAATAATGTATAAATAAGTTTGAAATTATGTAGCATTTTCATTTTTACATATTTTTTATTTTTTGAAATTCATTAATTTTTTCATCATGTCCTTAATTTTTAGTTTATAGACAAATAAATTTGCATTTGAACATAGTATTTATGAAGGCAGCCTATGTAAAAAAAAATGTTTGTAAATTCTAAGTTCTTCTCTTGTCTCTACTATTGTACTTATATAGATTTTTCCATTTTAGGTATTAATTTTTTTTAATTCGCCAGAGTTGGGTTGGTGACGTAGCGGAAGATTATAGGAGAGATGAACAACCTCACAAATATGAGAAAACTCACGAAAATTTTTTATTCAATTCAAAAACCGCGACCTCAAAAGGCTTACAATGCTTTAAATAGTAAAACTCTAGCAAATTCGGAAAAAAAATAAAAAAATGATATTTTTCCATAAATAAAAAATTTTGAGATAACAACTTAAATCGAAACTCCTAAGATTCAGAATCGTTCTCCGACAAACGGAATATGAATCCGAATTTTATTGAATGAGATATTGCAAAAATAAAAATTACCATAAACGATAAAAACGCTTAATCGAGAGCCTAAACGACGAAATCTGCCCAAAATTCGACATGCATCAGGGCCTAAGGCCCTGAGTTGTGATCATTGGCCCGTTTCCAATCGAATTAGACTAGCAATTCACCAAAAATGGACAAACCCGAAGTTATCACGAAATTATTATTTTCCCTTACGATCCCACTTCATCATAAATTCTAACTCCTTATGCACTTCATCATTCTCCCTAGGGTGAGAAAAATTCGCACTCAAATTTGACGGGGAAGAAGCCTCATCACCATCAAAATTATCACCATGAAACGACACAAGATGCTTGACATTAAACACGTCGGATGTACGAATATGACTTGGTAGCTTCAAACGATAAGCATTTGGATTAATCTTCTCAGGGATCTCCAATGGACCAACATTTTTTGTAGTAAGTTTGTTGTATTCATGAGCAGGAATACGATCTTTTGTTAATACTGCCCAAACAAAGTCACCTACCTCAAATTCAACATGTCGGCGTTTAAGATCCGCATCATGCTTACACTTAGTAACAGCAGCCTGCAATTGATCATGAGCCTGTGAGTGAACCTGCTGTAATTGTTGAATGAAGTCTTCGGCCTTACCATGCATTTTAATAGTAGTAGAAACTGGGACCAAGTCAAGGGGGCCACGAGGAACAAGACCATACAACACTTGAAATGGACTACAACCTGTACTCCGATTAACAGCATGATTATGAGCAAATTCGGCCTGACATAACTTCTGATCCCATGACTTATTATGATCACCAACCAAATCACCCAAGGAACAATTAACAACCTCTATCTAACCATCTGTCTGAGGGTGATATGCACTGCTGAAGTCCAACCGTGTATTGATCAAGCACCATAAACTGTGACAAAAGTGACTAAGGAAACGAATATCCCCGATCAGACACAATAGATGTAGGTAGACCATGCAGACGATAGACATTACGAAAGTACAGTAAGGCCACATTGACAGCATCTGTAGTTTTCTTGCAGGGGATGAAGTGAACCATCTTGGAAAATTGATCAACCACTACAAAGATAGAGTCAAACCTACGTTGAGTCCTGGGAAGCCCCACAGCGAAATCCATGCTAACGTCTACCAAGGCTGGGTTGGGATAGGCAGGGGCATATACAAGCTAGCATTTGTCGCCTTACCTTTGGCCAAATGACAAGTTCAACAACGCTCCACAAACTTGCTGACATCCTTGCCCAATGATGGCCAAAAGTAAGAAGCAGCAACAAGCTGCAATGTTCTGTCACGACCCACATGGCCCTCATTGCACAATTCTTAAACAATCTTCAACCTCAAGCTTCCCTTTGGAATATATAACTGATTGCCACAAAAAAGGAAACATCAACCCATGCAAACTCCGACTGCACTCCTCTCTGTAACTTTCGAACAACATGGGAGAAATATGGATCAGTAGCATACAAATCACAAAGACTATCAAAACCTAGAACTTCCACTCGTATTTCTGTCAGAAGAGTTTGGCTCCAACTCAATGCATCTGCCACCCTGTTAAGGGCACCTTCTTTGTGCTTAATCACTAAAGTAAACTGCTGCAAATAAGCAATCCAGAGGCATGTCGAGCAGACACCTTATCTTGGGTACCAAGGTGCTTGAGGGCATCATGATCAATATACAAGATGAACTCTTTCTAGAACAGATAGTGACTCCAATGTCGAACTGCCTGGACTATTGCATAGAACTCCACATCATAAGTACTGTATTGAAACTTAGGGCCAGAAATCTTCTCACTAAAATATGCAATAGGGTGGTTGTTGTGACTCAGCACACCACCAATATCCACCTTCGAAACATCATAATGCAGCTCAAATGGTTGGGTAAAGTTAGGTAGCACCAAAACTGGGGCAGTAGTCAACTTCTGCTTAATCAACTAAAGAGATGTCTCTGCCTCGAAAGTCCACTGAAACTTGCCATCCTTCATACAATCTATAATTGGTGCCATGATAATGCTAAAATGTGGTATAAACCTGCAATAAAATAAAGCAAGACCATGAAAACTACACACTTCTATAACAGTTTTAGACTATGACCATTGGCTTATTGCCTCTACTTTTGATGTGTCCATTGCTAACCTCTCCTTTGACACCACATAACCAGGAATACAACACGATCAGTCAAGAATGAACACTTTTTCACTGCAGCATAAAAGTGATCCCTATGAAGAACTGAATGAACTTCCCGAAGGTGCTGGACATGATCATTATCGTTTGCACTATAAATCAGAATATCATCAAAGTAAACGACAATAAATTTATCGATGAATGGGCGAAGAGCCTAATTCATGACCCGCATAAATGTGCTAGGCACATTTGAAAGCCGAAAGGCATGACTAACCACTCGTACAATCCTTCTCTCGACTTAAATGATGTCTTCCACTCATCCCCAAGTCTGATTCGAATTTGATGGTATCCACTTTTCAAGGCAAGCTTGCTGAATAAGCAAGCACCAGTAAGCTGGTCCAACAAATCATCCAGGCGAGGAATAGAAAAATGGTAACGCACCGTAATCTTATTGATCGCCCTACTATCCATGCACATGCGCCACGTCCCATCCTTCTTCGGCATAAGGAGAGCAGGAACAACACAAAGACTAAGACTCTTTCTGATGTGCCCCTTTGCCAGAAGCTCTTCCACTTGTCTGTGCAACTCCTCATGTTCAGTGGGGCTCATCCTGTAATGCATCCGATTAGGCAGAGAAGCATCAGGCACCAAGTCAATCTGATACTGAATATCCCACAGTGGTGGCAATCCATTTGGAAGCTCATCTAGGAAGACCTCATGAAACTCCTTTAACAATGGCTGAACCCTGCGAGGGACCTCCTGCTCGTTGTCAACTGATTTTCTCACCAACATATACGCTACCCCAGATTCTTCCATCTCTGTTTTGAACTTCGCTGTGGTCAGTAAATTGGCACTGTCCTCCAACTGTTTTTATTGAACCCTTATCCTTTAGTAACACAACCTTCTTTTTCCTAAACAGAAAGTTGTAGGTGTTGGTATATCCATCATGCAGCGAATGTCGGTCAAACTGCCACGATCTCCCTAACAACAAGTGGTTGCATCCATCTCTACCACATCACATAAATTTTGATCTTTGTAGGTGGGTCCAATGGAGAAACTGACTTGTTGGAATTGATACTTTAGATGCAGATAAATCATATCTTAGGACAAATTCTTCATTGACAGAAAAAAATGAAAGATCTCACCGATAGAACAAAAACAATACCCCCCCACACCCCCAAATATTGAAAATATCTTCTTTATCTCTCTACATTAAAAATGAGTTTTTTCTCTCTCACTCTCAATATACACAAAACTCTCTCTCTCTCTCTCTTCTACATACACACAACTTCTCTACATACAACCCCAACCAAGATAAACTTTGTCTATTCAATCTTTAAAATTAGAGGTAGGACAACTGTGTATACATACATACAATTATATAGCATCAAATTGGTACCAGTTCTAACTAGAAATTGAGAAATGAATCTCGTGTGGGTTATTTGAAATTAAAGCTGAAACGGCATTGTAGAAAGATACCGGAGGCACAAGAAGTACTATCGCCGATTCATATACATCGACCACACAACAATCAATTGAAACTGTAGAGAACAAGATGAAGCTCGACATCCATTCAAAGGAGGATGATGGGAGATTTATATAGAAAAACTCCAGCATAAGGTAGAGGATGCCACATGTCAAGGAGGCCATTTTTGGTGTCGACACTAGTCAGGAAAAGGAGAAAAGGGATGACTTGGGCGCTATCTTCATTGTATGTTAACAGTGACCCCTCCGTGTTCAAGTTTGTGTTAATAGTAATCGATTATGACTAAATTTATCTTCATTGTGATTTTGTGTGACCAAATTTGTTTTAAATGTGATTGTATGTGACCAAAGACTGATCTGATCACAGACGGTCACAATAAAAACAAACTTGGTCACAATTGATCACAGATAGTCATATTTAAGAAAGACATGATCACATCAACTCTGATATGGAGGCATTGGCAAGCATATGTGCCCACCTTGCGTCAGGCCTCTGGATGTGAACTAAACTAACTAATTATTGCTTCAAAAGAGATGGGGAAGTATTTTGTGAATTACGTTTGATAATATGACTACTATGAGGATTTTGGGAGATAGGGCAGAGGTAGAGATCAAAGCAACTGGAGAAAGCAATTGTGGTGGTGGCGACTAACGGAGAAATGGAAATATATGGTGGCTTTGGTGATGACGGATTTGGAAATGGAAAAGAAATTGATAGATGTGAAATAGAAATAGGGATGTAATTTGGGGAGGGAAAGAGTGTGATAAAATATATTTTATTATTATAATTTAACATCTGATTTGTGAATTTTTTTACAAGTTTGTTAAATTTGAATTTGTATTCTTATAATATTGTATTTATGTATTCTTCACATTTAATTTTCCAACCAACTTGAACCAACCCAACCCAACCCAAACCAATCAGTTCTAGTTGGGTTGGTCAGCTTGAACGATTTGAGTTGCTTTTTGTCCAGTCCTAAATGTTGCACCGATCAGAGAATGGATCGATCAATAATATTTTCTATCACATCGCTGAAGAAATCAAAGTCGATGTTATCTAGAAAAAGCTAGAGTACGTGTACGAGAGGAATACATCAAGGAACATAACAATGATAATCAGAAAGCTTGTTAACTTGAAGTACAAAGAAGGACAAAGTGTAACTGAGCATGCAACCGAGTTTCAAGGTTTGTCAATCAGGAAAATGACGCTTGAAGATGAGAATGCAAGCATTACTATTTTTGAGCTCTTTTCTTGATAGCTGGGATACACCAGTGATATCTCTAAGTAATTCAGCACTAGGCGAAAAGTTGATCATGGGTATGGTTAAAGATAGTTTGCTTAATGAAGAAGCCAGGAGAAAAGAGAGGGGCGAATTTTCTTCTGAAACTCTATTACTGAATCATAAGAAAATTGAGGAAGAAGCAAAAGCGGAAAGCCTAACATCCACGACAAAAAGGATTTTCTAGGGGAAAATCAAAATTTAGAAAAAACATATCAAGAAATCTCGTAAACATCCCAACAATCTAGAACACACAATTGATGCCTATATAAAGAGAGTAACTTTGTATTGCTGAAATATAATGAGTAAAGCGATCGTAAAATCATAAATTATAGGGTGGGTTGTAACTACTCTTGTATTCAAAATATCAAGTGTCCTTTGAGCAACAACTACTTTAGAATTTAATCAAAGAAATTGCAGTCATAAAAAAATTGTTCTCAATTTTCGGTAGCTAGGTTGTTTTGTATTGTGTTTGGGATGTGGTGATGTTTTTTAGTTAGTCCTTATTATAGAAAAAAGATTTGAGTATAAATTTAGTTAAATCATTTGTAGTCATAAATATGTAACAATTAACCTTGATGAGGATGACACTTGACTGCCATCCATTATTAGGGCACTAATGTTTCGAGTCTACTAGAGTCATACAAGGTGAATCATGTTAATTATATATTTTGTATATTTCCCTTTAAATAAAATAAATTCTATCGTATCGAAAATTAGAAAATCATATTGGAACTATATTAAGAATTACAGCAGTCCCTTCCGAGAGATCGAGCAAATCGAAATAAAATCTTCTTCATGTTCATAGTGAGCCTACAGGAGCGAATAGATGTATCCCTCAAATTGAAAGTGAACTATTATAAGCTCTCGTTTGATTTAGATAAAAAAATATTTGATAAATTTTGATAAATTTTGATAAATGTGTGATTAAAAGTTGTGAGTCCAATTAAACTTGTGGTTAAAATTAATTATTGACCTGGATTTAAATTTTAATATTTTTTTTAGCTGAACCAAATAAGGACTAAATCTATATATTTGCTTACACATCCTTTTGTCTACACATATTTGCTCACTCAATGATCCGATACACTCATGGATTCTGCACGAACAAGTTTTTGGCATCATCTTATATGAGATTCGAATAATATGACACAAAAGAGATTTTGATGTGATTATGCTAAATTATTCTAAAATTAATGTAAAATTGGGGTTTATATCAATGAATGGATAATTGTATTGGATTTAAAGTCTGTCTATTATTATCAATTTCGATTCTTGATTTGTAATTTAATTTTATTCATGCGTTCTTGACAATCTATAAAGCTAATATATTTGACTTTCTTTTTAAAGATAAATTAATTTAGCATAATCACATCAAAATCTCTTTTGTGTCAATCTATAAAGCTAATATATTTGACTTTCTTTTTAAAGATAAATTAATTACATTCTAATCACGATCCGAATATATTCCTAACTCGAATTCTAATTATTAAAATGTATTAAATTTTAGGTTA
>CAIGRB010068896.1:19606-46596 GCA_903798255.1 Fraxinus quadrangulata
GAATTTTAGATACCAAACACAATTAACACATAACTAAGCTATAATTCATACAAATCAACAACAGATACTCTAATTTAATAGGCTAAATAAGTGTACAAAATACACTAATCAATGCCCATGAGGTGGATGAGGCTTGACCTATTCTAAAGTAGGGAATATGGTTTTCCCTTTCTATTGCAAAGTTTTTTTGCGTAGAAATCGAAGTCTTCATCATACAATTTATTTCATGTATTTTGTCATCTTTATTGCATTGAAGCCTTGTTCGTCGCACAAAGAAGGGGAAACTTATTCTGCTGCATATCATTAGTTGACGAATTTTCTTAACAACCAGTATCAGTGCGCTTTCAAAATACTTAAATTTTTTTTATGTCAAATGGAAGAAAAATCATTTAAAGTGATGTAATAGGCTTCCTCAAATTATTCCATATGGAAGCATAAAATGCAGGATTTACTTTATTGTGAAGATTTGTTCCGGCCAATCAAAGATGCGACAAAGCTAGAAAAGCTAGACAATGAAGAATGGGAAGTACAACAAATGAAAACTGTTGTGTCGATCAAAGAGTGGGTTGTTGGGAAATTATTTAATTTGTCATGTGGGTCGACATATATAATTAATTATGTATAAATACTATTTTAAAGTGAAGCTCAAAATTAAAGTGACCTAATAAAGAACTGAGTGATTGGGCTTTGTGCATATAAATAAAGTGTGGATCAAACTATATGTGTAGAACCGGATCCATTAGGGTTTGTTTTTGACGATACGCTCAATGCATATGGAACTATATATAGGGTTATGGCCCCAATTCATATGTGGATTCTTATTTTTTGTGACATCTCATCAACACAAGAATACAAGAGAAAACATATTTAAGAGGAAGATCTATAAACCAACAATCGAGAATCAAGAAATAGTTTTAAATTAAATTGAGGAGCAAAAGATCAAGATTCATTATTCAAGAAACAAATCAATCCGTATTAATTAAATTTTTTTGGTGATTTGACATGAAGATCTTGGCAATTATGTAAAGTTTATAAAGTTTAAATTTCATGAAAAATATCAACAAGTGGTATCAGAGCCAATTCATGTTGAATTATTGAGAATCGAAATTTTAATTTGATTCTTGATAATCTTATGGTTTTCAACTTTAACAATTCCGGATTTATTTTTGTTAAATTTGAAAATCTTTTATTTTCGATTGAAATTCCTAAAATTCAGTTTTAAAAAAATTCTTGTTGCCAACGCCGCTACAGCGAAGCAGCACCGTCGGTAGAGAGACGGCAACCCGCCACTGTGCGGCGACAGCATTCGATGCTGATAGAAGCAGCGCTACAGCTGCTGTAATTCTCTGCATAGCGCTCGCCATTATCAGCAGCGAGGATCTTACCTTTTTTTTAAGATTAGGGTTTTTAAGGTTTGGGTATTTTTTTGGGATGGGGGCTTGTATTGTAAATTTGAAGATTTCAAGTCATTGGTTGCAATTTCAAATTAGGGTTAAGTTTTAATGTTTCATCCCTTCAGTCTTTAGTTATTCAGTCCCTAAGGTTAAAAATTCATTCAATTGGGCCTTTTAAAGTTCCGAGTTTAATAATTCAGTCCATAACGTATGAAAATTAATTTATTTGAGCCATTAAAGTTCTAAATTTTATAATTAGCCCCTAAAAGTTCATAATTGATTTAAATTGGCCCCTAAAATTTTGAACAATTAATTTTTGTACCCCTAAAGTTTTAAATAATTAATTTTTGATCCCTAAAGTTCTGAATTATTAATCCTAGGCCCCTAAAGTTTCAAAATAAAATAAAAGAATTAAGGATTAACCATTAAAATTCAAATTTTGGTATTTAAAATTTCTTTTGGATTACTAATTTTCCTAAATAAATTAAGTGAAACAATATGTTACCAAAATGACATCTCTTGCCCAGATTAATTTATTTGGAATATTAGGAAGGTAGTGTATTTTTATTTCATGCGGATATTTATCGGCCCAAAGAAAGGTAAATATTTGGTCGAATTACATGCACACATGTGGTAATAAATATGTGACAATTATAAGGTTTAGTTTTATGTAAACAATAATTGGGTCCAAAGATAAGTTTATTATTTGAGACAGTTTATTGTCAATATTTGATTACTACACCAAGAGTACCACTTACAAATTGGTATTTCTATTCAAAGATAAAATATCAATATTGTGTTCGGTCTCTTGTGATGGGGTTTACCATTATTTGAATTAATTAATTATTTAATACAAATTCCTATGTGAACATGTTAATTAAGTATAAGTTCTCTATTCAGTTAATCCATCAACTTTTGTAATACCTGCCAACATCAATTTAATTCACGTATTAGAACCAATGTTTAAGGGGGTGGAAAGAGAATATTTGTTTCGTTCTTGGCTGCATGGACTTAGACGTTGCGTTAAGGACTAAACAACCCGCTGCACTTACGAATAAAAGTTCAACTGATAAAAAAAAAGGACTTTTATAAGTGGGATCGTTCAAATCACATGAGTCTTATGATTATGAAGCGTGGTATTACAGAATCATCGAGTGAGATATATGTTTGAGAGTTTCCTGTCTCTAATTTTTCATTTTTCATTTTTTATTTTTTATTTTCCATTCTTACATTTTTCAGTGGAGTCCTATCAAATTGGTAGTAGAGCATATCTGTCCTGATGACTTAAAAAAAGACGGCAGGGTAGATTGATGGAAAAAGAGGTGGAAAAAATAAAAACAAAGCTACAGCACCTTCCTTGGTTGGAGAGGTCGGTGGAACAACTAGCTCAGAATGTGGCCAAGATGCTACAATCAGTGGAGGAAACCAGGAAAACAGTGGCGGCACTATCTACCACCAAGGCAGGGCTGAATAGAAACCTTGAAGTGGAGGGGTCAGTGGGCATCATCGAAGGTCAGAAACCATCCAACAAACAGCATGAATCCATAAGCAATCTATGAACACTGGATCGAGGGAAGTGGCCAGAAGGAATAGAATGCCACGGTTGGAACTCAGCTTCGATCCTCACTGCAACCTTAACTTAGACAATGGAATGTTCCAGCAGAAATGGTAACCAATTTAAGATAAAAAAAGAAAAAAGAAAAAAGAATTGGGGATGAATAAATGATAAAATTGAGAAGAGATGACGATGGAAACTGAAATTAATCCATCCATTACGTAACAGAAATTGCAGAATTTCACCGATTGCCTTCTTCGCACATGGGTGAGTGTATATATACACCCACAATTCAGCAAAGTCGTGTGTTTCCAAAACTAAAGATAAAAGCGTATTAGTTAATCTAACAATTCAACTAATTAGAACGGTGTCGTGAAGACTTCACTTAAACTGCGTCGTCAAATTAGTTAAAATGTTTGCCTTCTTCCTCCTTCCTGCTCTGAGTTTCTTCCCTCCCCATTCAATCTTCCTATGACATAGAAGAACCTGTTGGAAATTGGTTTAAAAGATTAAAAATTTTGGTTAAGTGTCAAAACCAAAAACTTGGAAAAATGACTTTCTTGTCAACTTCGGTCAAATATTCGGACTTAATTCGATAGTCAAATTATAAAAGTAAATAGACCAACTTGTTCTACTTGTCGAGTAGATCATCTTCATA
The DNA here is from genome assembly GCA_903798255.1 of Fraxinus quadrangulata. Classification (NCBI taxonomy): domain Eukaryota; kingdom Viridiplantae; phylum Streptophyta; class Magnoliopsida; order Lamiales; family Oleaceae; genus Fraxinus; species Fraxinus quadrangulata. Next base: position 23,214 of record CAIGRB010068896.1, read on the forward strand.
TATTTGGAATCTCAAAATCGATTTCGGATGAATGAGAAATTGCAGTCCAAAGATGGGAAGAAAATAGATGAAGTTGTTTGAAAAATTGACTAAAGTTGTTGCTAATTTACAGTGGACTGAAGCCGGATCACCCTTACAAAATGGCAACAATTTCGAAAGCAGCTTTCGCTGCATTTCCGACCAACACAGGAGGATAGTTTTTGTGAAAAATTCTTGACCATAACACAAGGAGGAACAGTAGTGGAATTCATACGTGTGTTCAAAATGTTAGCAACGACGTCGAAAGGGATCTCCGACGAGGTTCTTGAGAGCATGTTCACAAATGGGCTGAAGCTAGAAATTAAAGTAGAGGTTCAACTATTGGCCCAACCCAAATTATGGCAACAGCCCAAAAGGTAGAGGACAGGAACTTGGTAATTAAAAAAGTGGTAATTACACGAAATCATACTTTTCAAAATTCAAAATCAAAAATCAGATTTCAAGTTTTAATTTTCAAAAATCAGATATTTTATATATAGATACATGTTTTTTATATTTAATTAAATATTAATAAAATTAATTTATATACACCCCACCCCACTTCNTTTAATTAAATATTAATAATAATATTATATATTTTAATATTAATATTAATACTACAATTAATCAAAGTTCCAAACACTAATCATTTTTTCATATCTTTTCTCTCTCTATCCTCTCCCTTCTCTCACCCATCTTCTCCTTCTCTCTCAACTCCAGTAGTGGCGTTGTCCCTGCGCACCGACACCACCACCGAAAGACGCCACCATCGGTGCCACGGCTCGATGTTCAAGACTACACCACCGCCTCCTCACCTTCTGCTATCGTGTTTGTGGTACGGTGGTCTCTTCTCTCTCAACAATAGTGGCGCCGCCCTGCGATGATGGCTATTTGAGGAGATTGTGGATGCCGTGGTTGGTATAGGCGGTGGTGATGGTTTGAGGAGATGGTGGATTCAGTGGTTGGTACAGGCAGATCTAGCGCTGGTGAGGTGGTGGATCTGGCGATGTTGGCGGTCGTAGTCGTAAATAGTTGTGGTGTAGGCGGTGCGATAGCAGTGGTTGGGTGTGCGAGTGCATGCGACTGTGGTGGTGTGTCCGTGGTTGTGTTGCTGTGAGTGCAGTTGCGGCGCTGTGGATGCGACGGTTGGCGGTGGTTGGGTATGTGTTCGTGCAGCTGCGGCTATGGTGGTACGGTGGTTTGGATCTGATTTTTGGATTTGGTTGGTGGTCGTGGTCGTGGTGGTTTCTGGCGGTGGTAGAGGAGGTTGTTGGTACCTAGAGATTTGATAAGAGTTGATTGTCGTGATTTTTGTTAGCAGTTGACCTGGATCTGATGGTGGCTATTTGTTGGTGATGATGTCATGGTGGTGGTGCTGTTGTTATGGTGGCGACAGTGAGTGGGTGATGATGGTCACAAATTGATGTGGTGGTCGTATGTGACCCATTAGTTGACCTGTGTCCAACTATTTGGTCACTTGAGATCAATTATTAAATTTTGACCCCTAAAATTTGATAATTTGTTATCTTAAAATTCGAGCTGTGACTCACAATTTATTGAAGTTGTAAATGAAAAATAAATTGTGACCTATAAAATTTTTGATTTGTGACTTCGAATAAATTTGTGACTTTATAATTCGGTAATCTGTGACTAAAAATATAATTCGTGATCAACCATTTTGTTATTCGTGACTTAAAAATTATATAATCTGTGACCATGAAAAAATTTGTGACCAACTAATTTGGAAGTCTGTGACCGTGTGATCTATAAATTTTGCTCTGTGACCAACTAATTTTGAAATCTATGACTAATGAATTAATTGTGACCTGCTAAATTTTTGAACTCTGACCGTAAAATAGTCGTCGGAATCGAAGCAATTGCCGGAACTGTCACCGAAATCGGAGCAGTCATCGGAATGATCGTCGAAATATTCGCCGATATCGAAGTAGTAGTCGGAACGATCGCCGGAGCGGTAGGGATGGTGGAGGTGGGGTGGGTTATATATATATATAAAAGTATATGTTAAATATCTGATTTTTAANGGTGGGGTGAGTTGATTTTATATATATATATATATATATATATATATATATATATGTCAAATATCTTATTTTCAAAATTTAATAGTTATTTTTCTTATTTTTGAAATAGTATACCTTTTCAAATCCAAACTTAATACGTTTCCATTGAAGATAGTGAAGGTGGAGAACGAATTCAAGAAGTGAAGCTCCGATCAAGCGAATGCCCGATGCCGAGTGAAAATTGAGGCAGGAAAGGGGTTGTGCTTTCAGTGCGAAGAAAAATGTCACGGTCAGAACTTCAGCTTGATCTTTACCGTAACTGTAGCTCAGAAAATAAAGATTTCCACTTGAAAACAGTTGAATTGGTAACCAATAAAAGATAAAATAGAATGAGGAAATGGATAAATGAGAAAATTAAGAAGAAAGAGATGAGAAAAGCTGTTGAATATTTCAACAATTTCCACTGAAAAATATCAGATTACACGCACCGTTTTCCCTGGCACATGGAACAAGATATACTATTGTGAAAGACGTGTTTTCTACCATGACAACATAAAAAATGGTTGGTAAGTCGTCAGTCAAGTGAGTTAGAGAGAGATGCTCTCAAACTTAGAGAGAGAAACTCCCTCTTTGTTGCTCATTTGCCTTACTTCCCTTTCTCTTCTTGCTTTGTTTTCACCTTCTTTGAGGTGATTTCGGGTTTTCTTCTTCTCTTTTTTGTGTTTTTGTTCTGTTTGGTGGTTAATTTCTCACGGTTTTGCCTTGGTTTTACTTGAGATTCACCCGGCAGAATTGTTCTATGGTGTTCAGTGCTCGCTGGAACGCGAGCTTCACGTTTCTGCTCCAGGTGTGTACTGCAAGTTTCTAACTTGTTTTGGATTACGGTTTTCATTGGTGGATTTCAGAAGCTGCTCATCTTTTTGGTTCTTCTGTTGTCTATTAAATCCCAATTTAGTTCCGGTCTTGTGAGGTTCTCTCTCTGGCCAGACGGGTTTTTGCTGGTCAGACGGGTTTTCGCTGGCCAGACGGGTTTTTGCTGGTTCCAGTTCTGGTTCGGACGGTTTTCTCTTGTGCATGTTTTGGCTCCTTTCGGGGTTTGGTTTTCAGTTCGCCGGTACTCACTTTCTTTCCTTCCTCGCTCTGGTTTTTTACTGGTCTGTGGTTTTGGTTTGGAGGTGTTGTGAAGGTTGTGGTTGTTCTGGTTGTCGTTGTTCTGGGTTGGCAACTTCGTCAGTTCGGGGTGGTGTGCACCAGGTTGGTGGTCTTGCTGGTGTTTGTTTCTGGGTTGGCTACTGTGTGTTCTTGGTGTTCTTGGTGGTTTTCAATTTTTAAATTCACGTTGACTTCAGTACTTCACGTGGCCTCTTCAGCCACTTTTGCTGCATCTTTTCTGCATTCTTTTTGCTGGTCAAGTCTACAGGTTAAGGTTCTTCCCTTATTTTGTGCTCTTGGACTGTGGATTGCAGGATTTGTCTCCCCTTCCATTCACGTGATTCTGAATCCTAGGATCCTCACGTGATCATTTGCTTTGTGGTTGTGGGCTGACCCGATTTTCTGTGGGTTACTTGGGCTTCTCCTTCTTTTCTTTTGGTGTTGGGCCTTTTTCTGCCTTTGCTAGGCCTGCGGATCGGACCTTCACCTTATTGGACCCCGTGTTCCTACTGGGCTCCCTTCTGTTTCGGCCCAATGGGCAAAAAGAAATCCTCCATCATCTCTTCAGGGCCCGTGCTAGTAGCCCAGCATGATTCTTCTTCAGGCTCACGGTTTGGACCTCCACCCCCTGTGGTTTTTTCCCCCCCTAAGGCCAGTAACGTTGCAAAGGCCGGCACTCCCACAGGTAATGCCTTTCTGTTTAATAATGCCTCCCTAATAGATGTGCCTGCAAGCCTAGTGTCTCTTGTACTCTAGGCATGGAAGATACTGATTCGGATGAGTCTATCCATAAGCCCAAATCTGGTTTTATTGAAACTAAGAATGATAAAAATAATGGTGCAAAAGCCCCCTGGGTGAACCTTTTCAGAGACAACCGTGCTTGTGAGGATAGCCTCAAACTCAATTCCTTTGTTAATTTGAAGGAGGAGGTGATTATAAATGAAGAGGATATGGATGATATCGAGGCTGCAAGGGGTTACGGCTTGGTTGGATATTTTTCTGGACGTTTCCCGGGGAAAGTCGCTCTACTCAAATTATGTGATTCGTGAAAGTCGACTACAAATTTTATGTTCACTCTAGTGGTTGGATGGTGTTCAAATTTGAATATGAAGAGGAAAGGCTTAGTGTGATGGAAGGAGGGCCCTATTTTGTCTTTGGCAGACCCTTGATCCTTAAAATAATGCCTAAACTCTTTGAATTTGATGATAAAGAGGTTAGCAAAATGCCGGTGTGGATCAACTTACCGGGGCTACCTTTGGAATTGTTGAATATTAACATCTTGGGGAAAATTGTTTCGAAAGTGAGGGATCCAATCTCTATCGACAAGGTCACTTCATGCCGTGATAGACTTTCTTTTGCTCGAGCTCTTGTGGAAGTTGATGCCTCAATGGAATTAGTTAGGAAAGTGAAATTGAGTCTCCCTAATGGCAAATGTAGGGAACAGGAAATCATTTATGAAAATGAACCCAAATTCTGCAATTCTTGCAAAATCTTCGGTCATGCTACCACTAGATGCTTTCACAATAAATCAGATGCTGGGAGAATAAAAATTATGCCGCTAGGCAGGAAGTGGACACCCAATTGAATGGGCAGAACTCTGGAATCAAAACGGTGGCCCAACAACCTGTACGCAGGTTAATGGATAGTGGTGCTTGCAGCAAAGGAGATGGAGGAGATGGTACCGGAGTCTGAGATAGCACACACTCAAAAATTGATCAAGGGGCAGTGGATGTTAATCACACTCGGCTCGCACAAGCTCGACAAAATGTCTGCTTGGAATCAGGGAATGATCTGCCGGACCAAGCTGTGGAAAAACTCAGCCTACATGTTGAGGATGAATGGCCTGCACAGTCTATTGGGGAGGGATCCGAAAAAGGTCAGGAAATTCAGCAATTGAATAGTTCTCTTGAAACAACTAAATCTGATGATGAAGACGGTAAATTCATCGAAGTCATGAATAAGAAAAAAGGCTCAAAGAAGAAGAAGAATATGTTGGTGATGGCTAAGGTCACATCTAACGTACAGGGAAATCTTTCAAACACCGTTCCTAGTGGAGTGATGAAAATCAAGGCTGTGGAACATAAAACGAATGCAAATCTCAATGTCAAGAAGAAGGGGGAAACCCTTGCTTCCACCTCATGAAGATTGCTTCATGGAATATTAGGCGTTTGAACCAACCCCTGAAACAAAATGGAATTCGGGAGTTCATCAAAAAACATAACATTGATGTCATGGGTATTTTGGAAACAAAACTCTGTGTTTACAGCTTGGAACGTATTTTGCGAAACAAATTCGGTGGGTTGTCGCAAGCTAACAACTTTAACACTCACCAAGCTGGGAGATTCTTAATTCTGTGGAACCCAGCGAAGGTTTTTTTGGAGATTATGGAGACTTCTCCACAGGTTATTCATTGCACCGTTACTTGCAAGGTAACATCTTTCACATTTTTACTTAGCTTTGTCTATGGTTTTCACACTATTGTTAGTCGTAGACCGCTTTGGGATAATCTATCGGAGTTTGGCCTTGAGTGCTCAGTGCCTTGGCTGTGTGTTGGGGATTTCAACAATGTTCTCCACTTTGATGAGAAAACTAATGGTGCAAATGTGACTCCATATGAGATTAAAGACTTCGCCAATTGTAACCTCATTATGGGGCTGACAGACATGAGGTCGTTTGGGTGTTTCTTCACTTGGACCAACAGCTCCACTTGGTCCAAGCTAGACATAGCAATGGTAAACAATGCTTGGGTACAAATGGGGCTTTCTTCAGCTGCTGAATTCCCTCCTTCAGGTTTCTACTTTTTCTAACGAGGGGGAAAACAAGAAGCCTTTTCGCTTCTTCAATATGTGGACTAAGCACGAAAATTTCAATGCACTTGTGAAAAATTCTTGGAATTCTGGCATCAGAGGCACGAAACAATTTTCTTTCTGCAAGAAACTGCAAAGACTTAAAGGAGCCCTCAAGGAAATAAATTTCAAACACTTTAGTCACATTTCTTTTAGAGCCGAAGCTGCCTCCGCAGCTCTTAAAAACTTACAGCTTCTGCTACATTATGATCCCACAAATTCTGACCTACAGTTCAAGGTTGCACATTTGAGGAAAGTTGCGGTACATCTATGTGATGTCGAAAGGAGTTTTTATTATCAACAGGCCAAGTGTTCATATTTGAAGAATAGTGACAAATGCACCAAATTCTTCCATTCCTTGGTAAAGAGGAATACTAAAAGGAACTTCATTGCAGCCATTATTAAACCTGATGGATCTTATACTTCATCACAATATGAAGTTGCCGAAGAATTCACTTCTGCGTTTGAGGAACTGCTGGTTAATGACAGTCATGTTCTGCCATTTGAGGCTGGAAATATGATGGAGGGGCCTATTTTGACTGAGGAGCAATCCGCACCGCTTATTACAAATGTTATTAAGGAAGAAATCAAAAATGCTTTATTCTCAATTGGGGATGACAAATCACCAGGGCCAGATGGTTATTCTTCCCACTTCTTCAAAGAATCTTGGAACATAATTGGGGAGGATTTTATGAACGCTATTGAGGAATTCTTTACTACAAAATCCCTCCTTAAGCAATTGAACCATTTAGTTATTGCCTTGGTCCCTAAAGCCTTTCACTCCACCTCGGTGAGTGACTATAGATCGATTTCCTGTTGCAATGTGTTCTATAAGGTGATTGCTAAAATCGTTGCATCACGCTTGGGAGCTACTCTCCAACACATCATTGATCCGGCTCAAGGAGCTTTTGTTGATGGAAGAAGCATGATCGAGAATATTCATCTTGCTCAAGAGCTATTGAAGCAATACAACAGGAAGAGGATCTCTCCCCGATGCCTCCTTAAGATTGATTTGAAAAAGGCGTTTGACTCGATCAATTGGAGCTTCCTCATGAATGTTCTTCGAGGATTAAACTTCCCCCGAAGTTTATTGATTGGATCATGGAATGTGTTACGATGCCATCATACTCTATTGCTCTTAATGGTAGCTTACATGGATTTTTCAAGGGCAAGAAAGGGCTTCGACAGGGAGACCCTTTATCCCCTTTTTTATTCATCATTTACCTCGAATATTTCTCTAGGATGTTGAAGGGTGCAACCAAATTTTAATTATCACCCCAAATGCGGTGCCTTAAAAATTACGCATTTGGCGTTTGCGGATGGCTTGATGCTTTTTTCTAGAGGTGATGCTACCTCTGTCGGTATCATGATGAATTGTTTGAACGACTTCAGCAATATGTCGGGGCTCAACATGAATGTTCAAAAGTCGAATTTATTCCTTGCGGGGGTTTCGGGACTGGACATAGAGGATATCCAGAACATTACCAGCATGCCTACGAGCACTCTCCCCTTTCGCTACTTGGGAGTTCCTCTTGCAGCTGCTAAACTGAAAATTAGCTCTTATGACACATTCATTGATAAAATTACTGCTTATATTGCTGTTTGGTCCAAGGCATCCTTATCCTATGCGGGTAGGACGGAGCTTGTTAGGGCAGTACTACAAGAGGTGGAGTGCTTTTGGCTTTCTATCTTTCCCATCCCGTCAACGGTTACGTCTAAAATCATCTCACTTTGCTGGAACTTCCTTTGGAACTCCAACAAGGCTTTGGTTGCTTGGAGTAATATTTGTCTACCCAAGATTAAAGGTGGCTTGGGTCTTAGGGATATCAAGTGCTGGAATTTAGCTCTCCTATCAAAAACACTTTGGAACATACATTCAAAGAAGGACACCTTATGGATCAAATGGATACATCAGATTTATCTACATGGGAGCTATATCTGGACGTGCAATGCCAAGAAAGACGATTCCCCTCTCTTTAAAAAACTCCTGGACATTCGCGACTGGCTCATTCAGGCTCAAGGCAGCAAGTAGGCAGCCATGGACAAGCTATCCGACTGGGCAATCTCGGGCAGTTTCTGTATTGCAAAAGCATATATTTTTTCAGACCAAAGGGAGCAAAGGTGATCTGGGCTAACAGCATTTGGAATGCATATACCACTCCGAAACACGCCTTCATCATGTGGTTAGCAGCCCTATCAAAACTGCTAACAAAAGACCGACTTCATTTTCTTCAGATCGATAGGCAATGCAGTTTCTGTCATCAATCTGATGAAACATCAAGGCATTTGTTTTTTCTCTGTCCGTTCAACAGTGCAGTTTGGAGTATAGTCCGCTCTTGGTTGGGTCTACGGCGGTCCATGACTACTCTCGCAAGCGCAATCAAATGGATCAAAAAAGAAAGCAGGGGGCCATCTTGGCATAGCAAAGCTAAACATATAGCACTTACTACTACCGTCTATCACAATTGGATTGCTAGAAACCAGAACATTTTTGATGGACTTTTACCGCATGTTGATAGCGTTGTGCGTCGCATCAAAACACAAGTATACAAGGTCATGTTTTCCTTGTATCCTAATATTTTGATTGGTTACGAGTCACTTGTGATTGGTGGATGATTTTTTCCACTTTTGTTGGGACTTTCTTTTGTTTGACTACATGGGGCTGTCCATAGTAGTCTATATTGTGTCATTTCTTCATTTTTGATTCACTCGGGTATGTTCGGAGTATTTGTACATGTTACTTTGATCAATATAACTCCATTTACCGATCAAAAAATAAATAAATAAATAAAAAACGTTTCTGACAATTACAATTTAATTCAATGCAAAACGACATCGTTTCTCTAAGTCGCCACGACACCGTTTTAGAACCCAAAATTAGTTTCGTTGCCTCCTCCTTCCACTTCTATTTCTGGTCTTGTTGTCTTCTTTTCCCCATTGGTTTCCCACGTGACAAAAAATACACGGCAAGCCACCAGTGTAAAAATCGAGAGCTGCAATTGCAACTTGTGCAAGGAGATGAAGGTAGGGGAAAGCTGAAATCGGCATCACTGAGGAGGAACAGCTCTTAGAGTTAGGAGGTGAGGTGGAATTGTAGCTTAATTTGGTGGTAGGTTTGACCACACCAAAAACCATGAAGCTAAGAGGCACAGTAGAGTCCAGCAATGAACGATGTTGATCAATTGTGGGGCGACCTACAATTTTATTTCCCAAGAATTGGGCCAGAAGTTGGGGCTTCCGACTATCGCAACCACCAACTACAGTGTTATCATGCAATTAGTAAAGTGGAAGGGATATGTAAAGGGATAGGGTGGAATTACGAGGACTAACTAACGTCGAAGATTTCTTACCTCTGAATTAGGCAGTACGGACCTGGTGATGGAGATGCAATGGTTAGGGACCTTGGGAAGTATGGAGGTTAATTGGAAGTTGTTAACAATGAATTTCGAATGGGAATACTTGGATGACACTGAAGGGGGATCGCGAGCTGAATAAATCAGGAGTACCCTCGAGAGGTATGATGAAAGCACTGCAAAATGAAAGTCATGGGACCTGGGTTGGGGATGGCAACTAAATCTGTAAAGATGGAATTGAGAAAACCGGATAGAAAACCACCGCAGAGGTGTCGAAGACATGAGATTTACCCCCAGCTCATGATATAGACCATGCCATCCCATCGAAGGAAGGCTCGAAACCAATAAGTGCCTGACCATTTCGATATTTTCACTTCCAGAAAAATGAGATCAAGAGGTTGGTTAGAGAGATGTTAACAGTAGGGATTATTTAACGTAGCTTCAGTCCTTTCTCAAGTCCCTTGCTACTGGTCAAAAAAGGATGGCAGCTAGCATTTCTTTGTGGATTATATGGGTTTGAACCAAGCAATTGTACCGGACAAATTTCCAATCCCCGTATGATGAGTTATTGGATGAGCTCCACGGTGCCACGATATTCTCATAATTGGATTTGAAGTCGTGTTATTATCAGATTAGGTTGGGAAAGGAAGATGTGCATAAAATGGCTTTTAGGACACACAAGGGTTATTATGATTTCTTGGTAATGCCATTCGGCCTCCCAAATGCCCCGGCTACATTCCAGTCTTCGATGAACCAAGTGTATAGAAATTACTTAAGAAAGTTTGTACTCGTAATTTTTTTATGACATTTTAGCGTGTAGCAGAGATCTATCGGAGCAATTGCTTCACCTGGAAACGGTCTTCATGGTACTGGGAATGCATCAATTATATGCAAACGCAAAGAAATGGCTCTTTACTCAACAATAAATAGAGTACTTGGGTCATTAAGTCTCAACGAAGGGGGTGACGGCTGACTCGAACGAAATAACAACCATGGTTAAGTCATAAGTGGCCAATCCCTCATAATCTATGGGAACTTCGAGGATTTTTGGAACTAACTGACAGAAGGTTTGCAGATGGATATAGTATTATTTCTTAGCCTCTGACACATTAAAGAAAGATACTATTAGGTGGAATGAAGAAATGGAGGCAACGTTTCAAAGGTCAATATTAGCCATGACTATAGTCCCGATATTGGCTCTGTAGATTTCTCAAAAACCTTCATTATTAAAACGGATGCTTCAGGTTTTGGTTTGGGGACAGTCCTCATGCAAAATCAGCAACCGTGGCTTTCTTCAGTGAAGTCTGATAAGTGTATTTTATACACTTATTCGGGGCATAAAATATCGATATTTGGTAGTTCTTTTGATAAAATATATCCTAAATTGTTGTATTTTATATTATATAGGTAAAACTCAATGGTTGAACATGAAATTAAAAGAAATAAGCGAAAATTGGTGAAAAATGGCAGAATCCAAAGTTTGAGGACCAAATTGTAAATTCAATGGTTGATTCGGACCACGAGAAGATACTTTGAAGATTGTTAGGAGACAATTGGATGGAATTAGAACTCTAAAGGGAATGGAATATAATCAAAATCAAATTCCAATCGCACAAGTTATATTCCAGATTTTTAGCCGAATATTGATACCGATTTTTGGCACAGTAAACGTCCGAATTGGGAAAATTATATTTCTAGTAAAGTTGTAGCCCTTTGAGTTATCTTTCCAACGCACTTTGAATCGCTTCAATCGGATATCGGAAGAGAAAGTTATGGCCAAAATACTGAATGCTGTGTAGAGACAAAAAATCCGCGCGCGAAGACAACTTTCCTTATTCGATTAGAACTCTTTTGGAAACCAATTTGGACGTGATTTTCAACCAATTTTCGACTCCTACAAATAGAGAACAGCAGAATACATATTGAGGAGCTCTCATGTACATATTATACTCCAATATTTATCAATTATTATCATTAAAGGAGGAAAATTCATATTTTTTGTGAGAGGATTGAAAGGGATTTGTAAGAATTCAATCAAGTGAAGATTCAAACCAGATTTTTGGGCAAAGAAGTGAAGGCGCAAGTGGAGATTCGTCAAGAAACCATTGAAGAGATTCAAGATTTCAAGATTCATCTTCATCTTCTCAATTTATCAAAAATCCGGGTTTTATCTTTCCACTTAAATATTACTTCTTATAATTTCAATATGTTAGGCTAAATTTATACATTGCTAGGAGGAGATGAACCCTTGTTATGATATTTTTAGTTCTTAATTAATTATTTTGACTTTAATTTGATTTGATTTGATTTGTGGATGTTTATTATTGTTTTATCGTTCTTTTCAATTGTTTGATCACCAATTGAATTGTTAGTGAATTTTATTGTTATCGAGAGAGACAATAGAGTTTAAGCACAATATAATAAACATTATAAGGTTCGATAGAGGATAGAGATATACCTCTATGCTTTATATGGTTTCAATAGGTGTTCTAGTACTTATTAATGCATTTATCATGTTTGTATCTTTCATCGAGAGATAGAAGGGTCACATGAGGGGAATAGATTTGATCGCTATCGAGAGAGGCTTTCAATTAAATTAGGAACATTGACCAACATGAATGATTTCAAATTGTCACTTTAATTGTTACACTAAAAATGGATTAATAAGGGGAATTCGACATCTTAGCAATACATCTCACATATTTGAAAAATATATTTACTTGTTTTCATTAGTTTAGTTGATAATTTAGGGATTAGTATAAAAAATCACAAAAAATATTTGCTATTCGATTAAAGTTGAAATAAATTTTAACTCGATTAAATACTTAGTCCTCGTGGGTTCGACACTCTATTCACTACTTTATTACTTGTTCACGATCCCGTTCACTTGCGGGAAATCAAACGATCAAGTTTTTGGCGCCGTTGCCGGGGACTACTGTTTTTGATACGTTTAGTTAATTTTAGCTTTAATCTGAATTTTATTGTTTTATTTAGTTTAGTTTAGTTTAATAAAGGAAAAAAAATTGTGTTTCCACTCACTTTTTCGAGAACGTGTATGCGAAGTTCGAGAACCGGTGATCTTGCTCAATTTGACCCGGAGATCGAACAAACATTCAACATTCGAAAAAGACAACAGTTGGAAATACACCAAAAACAGAAAGAGAGAGATATGGCAGAGGGGAATCCGAACCAAATAGTCATGGGGGCTAATCTGGATGCAGTACAACCACATGAAGTTGCAGCCAATGAAAACGCTAGGTTGATGGGAGAGTACATGGTTCCACCGGTCGTGGAAAGTCAATCCAGTATTGTATATCCGGCGTTTGGTCAAGCAAACTTCCACCTGAGGACGGACGTGATCAACATGTTCCAGAATGCGCTACAATTTTTTGGAAAAGCTTCGGAGAATCCCAACGCTCATATATCAAGATTTCTGGACATGTGTGCAACTATCGAGTATCCAGGGGTGTCCAGTGAAGCAATCAGGCTCAGACTTTTTCCATATACGTTAAGAGACTCTGCCAGAGAGTGGTTAGACACTTGTCCACCTCAGAGCATCACTACATGGAACCAATTAAGTCAAAAATTCCTTAGCAAATATTTTCCACCTAAAAGGATTGCAAAGCTAAGGGACGAGATTACAACATTCCAACAACTAGACTCGGAATGCTATTCGGATGCTTGGGAACGATACAAAGGTTTACTCCGCCAGTGCCCACAACACGGATTGCAGAAATGGCTTCAGGTGCAATACTTTTACATTGGTCTGAATCCGATAAGCAGGGCCAACGTAGACTCCGCATGCGATGGTTCAATCACAAAAAGAACCGCAGATCAAGTCTACCAAATCATGGAGGATCTGGCATTTACCAGCGCACTTTGGCCTACTGAAAGGACAAGTGGAAAGAGAGCTGCTGGAGTATTCGAAGTTGATTCTTTGACAGCAATTTCAGCACAATTGGCATCATTGGCACAGAAGGTGGATCAGATGAACGTGGCCCAGGCAATAGGACCTAAATGCAAACATTGTGGAGGAAACCACGAGAGTGTTGATTGTAATGTAGGATCTCCTTTTGTTCAGACAATAGAGGATGTGAACTACGCTCAAAATTTTCAAAGACAGCAACACAATCCAAATCCTAACACCTATTACCCAGGCTGGAGAAACCACCCCGGTTTTCAGTGGAGCAACAACCAGGGTGCTCAAACCGTACCACAGCAAATTGCACCGCCAGATTTTTCGCAGAATGAGAAGAAATCTTCATTAGAAGATCTCGTGACGAAATTGGCGGAAATATCTACTCAACACATGCAACGCACTGATAAGAGCTTGCAAGTTCAGGGGACTGCTATAAAAAATTTGGAATATCAGATGGGACAGATAGCAAAGGCACTCTCAGAAAGACAGCAAGGAGCACTGCCAAGCGATACTGAGACAAATCCCAAACAGGAGGTAATGGCAGTAAAAGTTGTAGAGAGTGAAGAGATTGAGGCAATCACTACACGCAGCGGGGTTCAACTTCCAGAAATCACAGTTGAGAGACGGGTGATAGAAAATGAAAAGGTACCTTCCACAGATGAGGAGCAGGTGGATAAATCCGAACAACCAGATGAAGTAGTTCCATATCGAGAGTCAGAAAATCTACAGGTTAAAGCAACCGCTCCTATCAGACCTTACGTGCCTCCAATCCCATTTCCACAGAGATTGCAAAGAAGGAAGATCGATGATCAATTTGAGAAGTTCTTGGATATGTTAAAGACGCTCCACATCAACATTCCATTCATCGACGCAATTAGACAAATCCCGATGTACGCAAAGTTCTTGAAGGATATGATATCTAAGAAAAGAAAACTTCCAGACTGGGAAGAAGTGGCATTGACAGAAGAGAGCAGTGCAAGACTGCAAAATAAATTGCCACCAAAACTCAAGGACCCAGGGAGTTTCACATTACCTATTTCACTAGGCAAAGAATTTCATTTTAACGCTTTATATGATACAGGTGCAAGTGTAAATTTAATGCCTTTATCTACTTTTAGGAAACTAGGAATTGGGGAAGTCAAAGGATCGAATGTGACGCTGCAGCTGGCAGATAGGAGCATCAGATACCCATGGGGGAAGGTTGAGGATGTGCTCATCAAAGTTGGGAAGTTGATATTCCCCGCGGACTTCCTTGTTATGGACCTCGAAGACGACCATGATATGCCAATTATCTTAGGTCGACCTTTCTTAGCAACAAGTCGAACATTGATTGATATGGAGAAGGGTGAGCTTACAGTAAGGGTGGAGAAAACACATGAAGTCTTTAAACTACATAACCCATCCAAGCAAACATCAAACCCCGAGGAGGCCAAATCTGTTGTTGAAGAAGTTCAACAAAGCTCGAAGGAGACAAAACCTAAAAATGTAGGAAGCATTGGACGAGATGAAAATGGGGAGTTCAAGGTTTGGAGGCCAAAAAGAGGATGCAATGCTGGAAATTGCAAGGAGTGTAAGGTTGCTAGATTCCAACATGAGCCACCATAATCAATTCATCCATATAGTCTTGCTAAAGACTATAAATTAAGCGCTTATTGGGAGGCAACCCAATTTTCTAACTCTTTTATTTATTATGTTTTCTCTATCACATTGCATATAGATTTACTTTAATTATTAGCTTCCATTAGTTTTAGGCACGTTTCAATTTATAGGGTATCACCATCCTATCATATTTTTCCTTAAGCCTTTGAATTTATTGTTGGTTATTTGATTGTTTAGGCTAAGTAACACATGTTCTAAGTTATTTGATCTTTAATATTTGATTTAACTGCTATGTGCAGGAACATGATATCGTGGAACACTCAAATCAACACAGACCAAGGGGGAAAGTATGATGAAAAAGATTGTCTAACCGTCGCATAGAAAAAAATTTCGGGGAGTACCTTCTTCATTTTCTTCCTCATTCCCTTATATTCTTATTTATGTTTTATGACATTGGAGACAATGTCGATTTTAAGTTTGGGGGTGGGTAAAATTTTGAGTTTTCATTTTATTATTATTATTATCATTTTGTGTGTGCTTGTTTTTCATTATTGATTTATTATATAAGAAAAAGGAATTCAAAAAAAAAAAAAAATTGAAAATTTTTGTTTTAGGTTGTGTGCTTGTGTGGGTTAGACAGTCTATCTGACAATGATGATTAAACTTGAGATTTGGTGTTGATTTATGAACTGTGGACATGTTGCATACTAGGCTGATTGAGACTTAACCTTGCAAAATTTGATATTATATGCGCACTAGAATTAAGTTAGACAGCATGATGCTATGAGTTGATTCATATGTTGGATATATTGATATATTGAACATAGATATTTTACCAAAATCATAATGAATTACTTATCCTTAGACCAAATTTAGCACAGTTTGGGGGTGATTTTACTGTTGTAGGAAGATACGGATGTAGACAGAGATTCCATGTGTGACAACTTTTGTATGGATTGTCTTAGATTAACGAGATAAAAATTGGGTGAAAATCTTAAGTTGGAGGTTTGTTTGCTTGAATAGGTGTTTGATAAGGGGCATTGCACTGATCAAGGAGTAAATAATAAAAAAAAATTGTGAAAATTCTCTTCGAAGCCTTTTTGACTTAGGTTATTAAGCCTGTAAGGGTGTTTAAAACCTGGTGCCCTGAAGTCATCTGATTTGGGAGTCATCGGCCTAAAGCCTGCTACATGGGTCATTTAGAAAGTTTAAGGGAGAGAATTAAAAAAAAAAATCATTTGAAAAAAAAAAAAAAGTAAAAGTGGGCAAGTGCATAAAAAAATAAAAAATTGCATTAAAGGCTTTGATTAAGCTCCAAACACTTGTTTGAGTGAATTTGACTTCTGATGAAGGGTAATTAGCCTAATTGAATCTTGGATGTCGAAGCAATCAAAGAATTGGAGAATCTTTGTTTATTGATGTGTTGACTTGCAATTGGTAAAGTCCACCTAAACTAGAGAGGGTGAGGATAGTAATGAAAAATTCAACAGTAGATTACACACTGGGAATAAGTGAGAAAAGAACAAGTTTGGGGGTGTGTGAATCATACGAGAGGTGACATGATATATTTGACCACAGAGGGTCGGGAGTTGAAGCAACTTGTAAAATCATGATTGTCTACTTAGTTCTTCATACACACACGTCGATTTTGCATTGGAAGAGTAGATATTAGTTTGGTATTGTGATTTTGAAACAGTTTGTAGATTTTGTACTATAATTTCAAATACTAAGATAAAAAAATAGATTGTCTAACTAAATATTTTTGCATGCTTGTGTGTTTGTTGTTATTTAGGGTATAATTTTGTTTGAGGACAAACAAATGTTTAAGTTTGGGGGTATTTGATAAGTGTATTTTATACACTTATTAGGGGCCTAAAATATCGATATTTGGTAGTTCTTTTGATAAAATATATCCTAAATTGTTGTATTTTATATTATATAGGTAAAACTCAATGGTTGAACATGAAATTGAAAGAAATAAGCGAAAATTGGTGAAAAATGGCAGAATCCAAAGTTTGAGGACCAAATTGTAAATTCAATGGTTGATTCGGACCACAAGAAGATACTTTGAAGATTTTTAGGAGACAATTGGATGGAATTAGAACTCTAAAGGGAATGGAATATAATCAAAATCAAATTCCAATCGCACAAGTTATATTCCAGATTTTTAGCCGAATATTGATACCGATTTTTGGCACAGTAAACGTCCGAATTGGGAAAATTATATTTCTAGTAAAGTTGTAGCCCTTTGAGTTATCTTTCCAACGCACTTTGAATCGCTTCAATCGGATATCGGAAGAGAAAGTTATGACCAAAATACTGAATGCTGTGTAGAGACAAAAAATCCGCGCGCGAAGACAACTTTCCTTATTCGATTAGAACTCTTTTGGAAACCAATTTGGACGTGATTTTCAACCAATTTTCGACTCCTACAAATAGAGAACAGCATAATACATATTGGGGAGCTCTCATATACATATTATACTCCAATATTTATCAATTATTATCATATGGAGGAGGAAAATTCATATTTTTTGTGAGAGGATTGAAAGGGATTTGTAAGAATTCAATCAAGTGAAGATTCAAACCAGATTTTTGGGCAAAGAAGTGAAGGCGCAAGTGGAGATTCGTCAAGAAACCATTGAAGAGATTCAAGATTTCAAGATTCATCTTCATCTTCTCAATTTATCAAAAATCCGGGTTTTATCTTTCCACTTAAATATTACTCCTTATAATTTCAATATGTTAGGCTAAATTTATACATTGTTAGGATGAGATGAACCCTTGTTATGATATTTTTAGTTCTTAATTAATTATTTTGACTTTGATTTGATTTGTGGATGTTTATTATTATTTTATCGTTCTTTTCAATTGTTTGATCACCAATTGAATTGTTAGTGAATTTTATTGTTATCGAGAGAGACAATAGGGTTTAAGCACAATATAATAAACATTATAAGGTTCGATAGAGGATAGAGATATACCTCTATGCTTTATATGGTTTCAATAGGTGTTCTAGTACTTATTAATGCATTTATCATGTTTGTATCTTTCATCGAGAGATAGAAGGGTCACATGAGGGGAATAGATTTGATCGTTATCGAGAGAGGCTTTCAATTAAATTAGGAACATTGACCAACACGAATGATTTCAAATTGTCACTTTAATTATTACACTAAAAATAGAATAATAAGGGGGATTCGACATCTTAGCAATACATCTCACATATTTGAAAAATACATTTACTTGTTTTCATTAGTTTAGTTGATAATTTAGATATTAGTGTAAAAAATCACAAAAAATATTTGCTATTCGATTAAAGTTGAAATAAATTTTAACTCGATTGAATACGTAGTCCTCGTGGGTTCGACACTTTATTCACTACTTTATTACTTGTTCACGATCCCGTTCACTTGCGGGTTTTCAAACGATCAAAGTCTTATCGAAAAAATCCATCTAGGAAAGAGAGTTGATGGTAATTGCATTGGCTATACAGAAGTGGAGAGAACATGTGTTGGAAACGTCAGTGCAGCCTAAAATATCTCCTAGAACAAGGACCGACTCCAGAGGGATTTCCAACGTTGTTTGACTAAACTGATGAGGTTTGATTTTGAGATTCAATAGCGACTAGGAATAGAAAATAAAGCGGCAGATACATTATCTCGCTTTTCCAATCCAATCGATTTGGCAACCCTCACTTTTTCAAGAATACTGGATGTACGTTTAATTGAGACTCAAGTGAAAAATAACCCGATGCTATCCAAGATCAAGAAAGGCTGCAAGAAGATCCTGATGCACACCTGCAGTATTCAATCAAGCAAAGTAGGTTGCTCTACAAAGAAAGAATTGTGATTGCACATACTTCTCTGATTCCTACACTGCTTAAAGAGTTCCACAGTACTTAGTGGGAGGTCATTTCGGGTTCCTTTGGAGTTACAAATGGCTGATAAGCGACCAATATTGGACAAGGATGAAGAAGGATGTCAAGAATTTTGTAGAAGAATGCCCAATATGTCAGCAAAACAAGAACATCGCTCTTTCTTTGGCAAGACTGCTTCAGCCCCTACCAATTCCCCATCTCATTTGGGACGATATCTCAATGGATTTTGTGGAAGGGCTACCTAAATCACCCTCACGTCGATGGGCAGATAAAAGTGGTAAATAGGTAAGTGGAGACATATTTGAGATGCTTTAAGTATGACTGGCCCAAAAGTTGGTATAAATGTATACCATGGGCACAATATTGGTATAATACAACATTCTATGCATCAACAAACACAACCCCCTTTCGAGAAATTTATGGAAGAGACCCTCTTCTAATCCGCCATGGTAGTCAAGTCAGAGCTGTGAACTTGATGGAGCAACAATTAATGGATAGGGATCTCATGTTATATGAGTTGAAGTCTCATCTACTTCGTGGTCAAGAGAAAATGAAAATAGAGGTGGATAGACATTGGAGGGACATCCAATTTGCAGTGGAAGACTTGGTATATGTGAAGTTGCATCCATATGGTCTTCATCCACTAGCAAAGAAGAATGAAAAGCTAGGGCCTACGTATTCTGGTTCGTTTGAACTGGAAAAGTCCTATTGCATATGCTGAAATGTGATGCCAATTCTGTCATTTACATTTAATACTTTGGGCAATGATGAAATGGGCTTGGCCCAAGATTGCTGGAAATGTTTTAACCAAAACCAATGTCCAAGAACACAATTTAGTTTCAGACCCAAAACCCAAGCCCAAGGAATAACCAAGTGTGTTGCTCTGGGCCTTCAGATGGAGATTAGATCAATGGTTGATGGTTTGTAAATATATATACCAGCTTGATCGTCCCTTTGGAATGGACTTTTCATTCTTCTCCTTGCTATGTGTGAGAAAAAGGCTTCTGGGTGTTTTCTACCTTTACGATTCTGCTAGTTTCTTTCTTCCCTGTTTTGTTCTTTGTGATAGGATTAAAACAGGGGGTTTTAATCATTGTTCTTAGTGATATTATCTTTGTGATTGAGGGGAGTTTCAAGTTGTAGATTGATGTGTTCGATCGAGTCCATTGTAGTAGCTGCTTAGGGTTATAGTCTTAGGGTTTGAGGCTTTTGTGATCGATTCTATATTGTATAGACGAGTACAATGAATTGTTTCTATGTCCATTGCAAATCGATCATACTTTGTGTAAATTGGTCCAATTTTCTTAGTGAATACTTGACTGCTTTCGTGTGATTCTTGAGGCTCCATCCCTAACAAGTGGTATCAGAGTGTGTGTAAGGTGTTCTAAAGTCTTCGATTGATGGTTTTATCACTGGGAAATCGATTTCCAGATGATATCCTAAAATCGATTACATTACAGAAACCCTAATTTTTTCCCTTTTTTCTGATCCGGCTACTAATCCCTCTTTCTGTTTGTGTTTCTTGTGAGGAACTTGATTCTTGGTAAGTGCTTGTAGTTTGGGCTTTAAGCTGTCTGAGGACTGGTAATTGACACTACCTGGGACTGGTTCATGGTGAATCGTGTTTGGTGATATAATTGCTATCCCTTTTACTTATTTCATTGTCATTAGATCTTGATCATTGTGTGTCTCCCCCTGATTTTCCCTATTATCATTAATTCTTGGTGTTAGAATTGAGTCTTGACCTGGGGTCATGAACCTCACGGAATCCTGGTGAATTCTAACACCTAAAATTGTTAGAATTCTAGTTATTAATATGTTTAATATTTAATTTGCTTAATTCTGTGTGAATTCTTGTGATTGTTGGCTGTTTAAATATACTGCTGATCTTGTTTTTTGATTCACTGTAATCTTTAAACTGCTTAACATCACTGTTAGTTTTGTTTTCACTAATTTGATAGTCTATTTTCAGTTTAATATTTTCATTTCTAATTTGATTTAACACTATGGTTTGTGTGACTTTAAATTGGTTGTTTGAAATATCTATTTCCTGTTCTTTTCTGTGGAACTGTGACCTAAAACTTTTTTGTGTTGATTCAAAACTTTAAATGACGATGGCAACATTTGAACTTGGAGTCTTTAATGGAAAAGGGGATTTCTCCATTTGGCAACAAAAAATGAAATAGGTCTTAGTTCAATAGAAAGTGGCTAAGGCTATAACTGGTGAATTTCCTAATACTATGACTCTTGATCAAAAGCATGAATCTGATGAACTTGCATATACTTCTATAATCCTTCATTTATCTGATCAAGTGTTGAGAAAGATAGAAAAGCAAGATAATACTAAGGCTTTGTGGGATAAATTAGAAGAACATTATATGTCTAAGAGTCTGAAGAACATTATATGTCTAAGAGTCTGCCTAATAAATTCTTCATTTTAGAGAGATTCTTTAGCTTTAAGATAGATATGTCTAAAGACTTAGATGATAATCTTGATACTTTTAATAAATTAGTTCAAGACATCACTAACGCTGGGGATAAAGTTTCTGATGGATATAAGGATGTTATCCTTCTGAATGCTATACCTAAAGTCTATAAGGATGTTAAGTCATACTATTAAGTATGACAAAGATACCTTAACACCTGACGTAGTGATCAATTCTTTAAGAAGTAAAGAATTAGAGTTTAAAGTTGATAGATCTAGGAAGGATTTTGAGAGTTTGTCTGTGAGAGGTAGACATATGGCTAGGCAAGTCAATGGTCAGAATCATTAATGGAACAATCATAACAATTTTAAGAAGAAAGTGAATGGGAGATCTAGATCTAAGTCTATGGAAATAGGAAGTGTTATGAATGTGGTAAGACATGACGTTTTATAAAGGATTGTTATAAAAAGAAGAATGAATAGAGAGAGATGATAATAGATGAGAAGAATGTTGTTGAACCCCTAGGTGAGAGCACTATTGATGTGTATGTGGTGACTGAACCCACTTCTGATTTAAATACTGTCAATTATGTAGATGACAGTGCTTAGGATAGTGAATGGATTCTGGGTTTATGGTGTACGTTATATATAACCTTTAGAAGAACTTGGTTAGACGACTTTAATGATCTTGATGGTGAAGATGTGGTTATGGGTAACAATGTAGCTTATAACATTATAGGCATTGGCAGTGTGACTTTGAAATTTGACAATGGATATACATTTACTTTAGAAAGAGTTAGGTATATTCCTAATTTGAATAGGAACTTAATTTCTATGGATAACCTAGATGACATAGGTCTGCAAGGTCAGATTAGTAATTATTTTTTGAAAGTAATTAAGAGTTCTTTAGTTATTTTCAAGTGTACTAAAAGGAATGGTATATATGTCACTAGAGCCAGTGTAGTTCAAAGTCACATTGCTGAGTCATCTAGTGCTAAGATTGATGCTACCCTGAAATGGCATAATAGGTTAGCCCATGTAAGTGGAAAGGGTTTTGCATATTTTGAATAAGATAGGGGCATTTTGTAAGAATGTAATTTCTAATGTTCCATTTTGTGAGTATTGTACCTTAGGAAAACAACACATGCTTCAATTTAATACTATTCAGCATAAGACTGCATCTACCCTTGAGTATATTCATTCTTACCCGTGAGGCCCATCATGTACTACCACTTAAAGTGGTAACAAATATTTTTTGTTACTAATTAATGATTTTTCAAGAAAAGTTTAGATTTATCTTTTAAAATAAAAATTAGATACTTTTGAAAAGTTTAAAAAGTGAAAAACTTTAATTGAAAATCAAATGGATAAAAAGATCAAAGTTTTAAGAACAGACAATGGTCTGAAATTTTGTAATTCTGAATTTGATCAACTGTGTAGAGATTATGGGTTCCTCAGGCATAAAACTATTCCTTACACTCCTCAACAAAATGGAGTTGCTGAAAGAATGAATAGGACTATATTGGATAGGATTAGATGCATGATGATTAGTTCGAAAGTTCCTAA
Organism: Fraxinus quadrangulata; assembly: GCA_903798255.1. Lineage (NCBI taxonomy): Eukaryota > Viridiplantae > Streptophyta > Magnoliopsida > Lamiales > Oleaceae > Fraxinus > Fraxinus quadrangulata. The sequence goes on from CAIGRB010068896.1 coordinate 45,993, forward strand.
ACTCCTTTGGGATGAGGCTGTTACGACAGCTGCATATATTGTTAATAAGACTCTTTCTAGTGTTTTATATGGTAAGACACTAGAAGAGGTATCGTCAAAAAAATTGTCTGATTATACTGCTTTGAGGACTTTTGGGTGTGTCACATATTCTTACCAAAGTATAGGCAAGTTGGAGCCTTGATCTCAGAAATGTGTTTTCATGAGGTATCCTGAAGGAGTGAAAGGATACAGACCTTGGATTAGAGATAAAAAAAGGTTTTAAGATGATAACTAGTAGGAATGTGACTTTTAATGAAGCAAATATGCCTTGTTTGAGTAAGAAAGTCTCTAGTGATGTACCTGTGAGGGATGAGGATGATGAGACTAGAATGTAAATGAGATTAGATCACTCTCCTGGACTTGTTGAGGATGAACAAGTTGAAAATGAGGTTAATGAGGAGAGTGAAGATGTTGTTGGTTCTCATGAACTTATTGAAGGCAGTAAACATGACTTAGTAGATGATGTAGTTGATCCTAAGTGATTATCAACTTGCTTGTGATAGAGATAGGAGGGAGATTAGGGAACCTGTTAGGGTGGGTAATTATCAATCCTTTGTTGTTTTGT
>CAIGRB010068920.1:1466-19179 GCA_903798255.1 Fraxinus quadrangulata
AAAATAATATTATCAAATTTTATTTTTTTAACCACACTTTTGCTGTCAATCAAATATTTTAAAATAGATTCTTAACGAATAATCACCCATAGACTCCCGTAGACCAAAAATTGTGAACAATTTAGGGTGAAGGAGAGTTTAAAGGGGGACCAATTTATCTTGTGTCGCAGTGATTTCTACTCAATTTCTTCATCTCCATACTTGGAAGGTAGTATCAGATTTTTAGAGTGTAAAAACGGGTTTTATTTGTTGAAATATCCTTCGATCTGATTCTTGTGAGTGATTTAATTTCAACTTAACCCCGTATAATTTTTTATTAATTTTTTTTTAGAAATTGTTGTTTCTAGATAGTAATTTTTCTCGAAAACATTTCGCTTGAATTTTTGATGTGTTTGTTTGTGATTTCTCCGCGCCTTTACCAAATTCCAGTGGCGGCAGTTGCCCCCACTAGACCCCAGGTGGCTCTGTCCCTGATTGTAACTTAATTCTGTTGTTTGTTCTTTTGTAGGATACTACGATGGGACAGGACAAAATGTTAGCACTTACGGATCAAGTAGTCTTATCTCTTAATGTAATTTTAGATGCGATTAAGGTGGTTAGAAAGGAACAGGTCGAGCAGTTCGATCCTATGATCATCACACAAGCTTCACCTGACAGTAAATTCCCCCTCTCTATCTTTCCTTGTTATTTGCTTTGAAATAATTTTTTGTTATGGATTGCCACTTAACATGCTTTGAAGTGATGTTAGCAAATTAGTCCATTGATTTCAATTTATTTTAAAAAACTTGTTTCACGAAATGCTGGTAGGTTAGCAGACTGGAGTGCGTAGAAGTTCAAAAAATATACTGAGGTAGAAATTATTAATTGCTTAAGGGCATGTTTGAGCCCCATTTTTGTCAAAAAATGCATTTTTAAATAGTTTATTGATGGAAAATGTGTGGTTAAAAAATAAGAAAAAGTTTTAAATTTGCGTGTAATATTATTTTATTGGAAAATGTGTGGTTTCAATCCTGAATTCCTTGAACTTTTCAAGGGCTTAAGATTTGTGAGCCATAAAGTATATGTAGCCATATCTTGAGTAATCATCTGTGAAAGTGACGAAGTACTCATACCCACATCTAGCTTGGACATTAATTGGACCACATACATCAGAGTGCACTAATTTCAAGACTTCTTTGGCCGCCCTTTCGAGGTAAAAGGTCTCTTGGTCATTTTGCATTCTAAACAGGATTCACATACTTGTAGAGATTCCACCTTTAATTCATTTAAAGGACCATCTTTTACCAACATTTGGATATTATTAATGTTAATATGACAAAGTCTAAGGTGCCACAAACAAGGGTGGACCCAATGAAGGCCCTGCCTGCACTGAACTTCGTGCCGCCCCCATTTAACAATATAGAAGATGTCTGTTCTTTCCCTAGCAGCAGCTTCATAATGTGATTGACCAATTGACAGAGTTGAGAAGGAAACTTGTTTACGAAATTGAGATTCAGATTGCTTCTCGTTGAAATAATGTTCCTCTGCAGATTTCGTCTCAACTGCTTTGCCCTTGGAAAGTGAACACTGCTGTGATCTGGTGGAGCAACCATGAAAGAAAGTCGCCAGAGATAGCTGCTAAATAATTTATCTCCACCTTCATGAAAGGAATTATCTCGAATAATGAAAGCTATCTCCATCGATATTATAGAATTATGTAGAAGAAGAAGCCACCGACTATGTTATCTATAAATGTAGGCTACTGCAGTTGTAAAGTGTGCAAGAGTGAGAATTAAGAGTGTGAGCACAGAGTAAAAATGAGAGATAGAATAGTGTGAATTATATTTTTGGCATTCTTTCTAACAAAGAGTTTGAAGAATTGAATAATCTCATCACTCTCGTTCAGAAGTTAGTTTTGACAAATAAGATCAAAACATATCCGTTAGTTTACTTTTACTAATGTCGCCTGCACGCAAACAAATTTTAGGTCCGCCTCTGGCCACAAATAGGTCTCATTAATGGGAGACAATCTCATGCCTTTGTTAGTAGCATTGACATTATCGATAGTGCCAACAAGACAATTTAAAACATAAACTTTGTTAACCAATTGTCCATGGCAATAAGAGATTTATTCAATTTAATATCTAGCGCAAACCTCGCAAAAATAATTGAATATCCATACTTAAATAAACAAGCTACGGAAATTAAATTTCGTTTAACATCTGGAACAAAATAACAATTTTTTAAATGTAAATGTTTATTGTGATGAGAAATTAGAAAAATAGATCCTATGGCTCTAGTAGACACTAGCTCCTCACTACATCCTATAAGAGTGAACTTCCCCTCACTAAGCTCCTTGGTTACCTAGACCCTTACAAAGAATTGCAAATATGATTAGTGGCTTCAGAATCTACTATCCACATATTTGTAGAATCAACCACTAAATATGACTCAATGTATGATAACATACCAATTCTTGGCCTTTTGGAAGCTAAGTATTCTGGATAGTTCCTCTTGCAGTGACCCTTCTGTCCACAGTAAATGCACTTTCCCTTGGATTTTCCATATGTTCTTGCTTTCTTGGCATGTTGCTATGGGCCCTTCTTCTTTGACTTCTTCCTCTTATTACCTCATTTGCCTTTCGCCTTTCGGCTTGGAAGAGGATGGTCGATTAGAAGAAACAACATGGGCTTCACCATTCTTAATTTTTAAAACAGCCTCAGCATTTTGGAGCTCCTTCATCAGCTCGGTCAGGGACATATTAAGCGTGTTCATATTATAACTAACCTTGAACTGTGAGAACATCTATGGGAGACTCTAAATCCATGTCAATTTGCGTCTCCAAGTTGATTTCAGCCCCTAAAACCTCAGCTACGTTAAACTGAGCGATCAATATGAGCATATAATCTCTCATGGGCATCCCTGGTTTCATGCGCATGTTCATGATGGACCTAATGGCAAGCTATCGAGCCATCTCATCAGATTGAACTCATTTCTTATATGCATTTTTCTATTCAGTCGTTGATTCTTCGATCAATTTGTTAGGACGGGTTTCATCCAACACAAATTTATGCTTCTCAGCAGTCAGAACAATCATTAAGTTACGTTTCCAATCAATATAATTATCTCGTACTAGTTAGTTCTTGCTTAGGACATTTTTTCTGAAATAAAATAATAGTATTAATGAGCTTACATATTGATAGCCCAAGAATAACTAAGCGAGAGAGGGGTATTGTGGTTTATAAAACTATTTTGAAGAAGTAATCTAAATTCATACAAGTAAAAACTAAATAGATTGATTAAAATAATAAGCGCAAATATGAAAGCGATAAGACAACTATCACAAAATTGCGTGGACGAGGATGAATTGATAGCCCAAGAATAACTAACCAAGAGGGGGGTGAATTGGTTTTTAAAACTTTTTTGAAGAATTAATCTAAATTCATTCAAGTAAAAACTAAATAGATTGATTCAAATAATAAGCGCAAATATGAAAGCGATAAGTAAAATGAAAGAAATGATGCGAACGATATAATTGTGAAGATTCGATCCAAAGCAATAATCTACGTCCTCCGTTACAAAGCTCTCCGGCACAAGCAAGACATTTTCGATATATTGATTGACTTATGGTGCAATTCAACCCTTTACAATGCTTCTGGTGACTTACAAACAAGGGGCATCGATCCTTATACAAAGATGAATGATTTTACAATTTGGATCTTCTCCCTTAATAAATAATCTATACAAATTAAGTATAAAGAGAGAAATAGGCTAACACTTAAATGAATATAATGAATGAAACTCAAGTGTTAGATGAGAGAACTTTGATGAAAAAGATGATTTTCAAAAATTGATTCATTTTTTTTTCTCGATCGAAATATTTAACAATTCTTAGTAAAACCATGTCCACATGCTTAGTTAAAAAATAGCTTTATGCTACTTGGGCGGAAATGCATCTTTTGATGGTGTAGAGATTAGAACACATCTTTATTACAGTTTTAGCATAGCTTCGGTGTACACTGCATATTATGCTCTGAGATAAAGAAAGTATCTGAGAATTTTATGGGTTAAATCACTCACTAGTAGTGGATTATGAGAGGTGTAAAGCTGTGTCATGGGATCACTAGTAGTGGATTATGAGAGGTGTAAAGCTGTGTCATGGGATGGTTATTAAGGTATTACGAGAGATGAAGTTGTCATACTTTTGACTAAGGAGAGGAGAGTGTGTTGGTATACTTCTAATTTGGATCATTTTCTAGATGCAATGATTGTGTATTTATACACTGGCAGCAGAGAAAATTTTCAATCACCTCATAACCAAGAAGTGGATTGCCTCATCCGACACCATGATTAATGCCCATTCCTCTGCCTGAGAGGCTCTGGAGCATTGGATTCTGTCTTTCATAGCTCTCAACAAGACCCTTAATGATAATTTCTATATGTAAATGTAAAAAATGGTGCTTGGATGCCAACACATGACGACTTATGATGTACACTAGATAGTGATGGTTGTACTTGCTCGTTCACGAGAAAAACTTCTTTATAGTTTGTATTATCTCTCTCCATTTGAGATCAGCTTTTAGCCAGACAAGCTTGGCTTGGCCAATTCTAGGTTTCTTGAAGTTATAAAGCTCCGTAAACAAGCTCAAGTCCAAAGGTCATTCGAGTTTGGTTTCTTAGGACCTCAGAACTAAGCTTGTACATTATTGATTTTCGAGTTCACTTGAACTCATTTACATTCCTAGGGATGGTAGCGTTGGAAGAGAACGTGGTGGCTAGGACTAGTCTCTTGCTAACATGAAACCATTATTGTGCATTTAATGATGATCCGAATGTTGACCTTGAAAACTAAAAATTCCTTCGTTAAAATATAAAATTTAGGGCTTGTTTGAGCCCTTTTTTTTTTCAAAAAATACATTTTGTAATAGTGGTATGATGGATAATGCGTGGTTAAAAAATAAGGAAAAGTTCTAGGTTTGCGTGTAATATTATTTTATTGAAAAATATATGGTTGAAATGTGGTCAAATTACTATTCAAGAATACATTTTGACGGAAAAAAATGGGGCTCAAACAAGGGGTTAATATTCTTCCAGTTAGCTAAAATTAAAACCTTATCTTTGAACTAATACTCTACCCGTAGTTTTAGAATATCTTATCAAGTATAATTTTCTTTTATTTGTTTAAAAAGCTTTGGAAGTTACAAAATCGCGAAGTTGTACATAACGAATTACTCTGCTTTGAAGTGAAAATCTTATTTTATTCTATCCCACTCCAAACCATGTATTGTCATACGAAGTTTGATGGATAGCACCATCCATATTTGCCTTTTAAATTGATGTGTTAGATATTATACTATTTGGATCTGATTTTGTCCCTATAACGTTCTTTATATTATTTATGTTTTTCAGAAAATAATACTCGAACCCTCAATAAGAGAAAATTACCTAATATGGTTTCAGATGCTGTGAACCGGGTCAGTCCCTTCTGGGGCAAATATCCATCAACTTTGAAGCCCTTCATATTTATATACCTTTTGATCAAAATTTGATGGGTTAGATATTATAGTTTTTGGATATGATTTATTACCATCACATTCTTTATATTATATTATATTTGTAAGAAAATAATGCTTGAACCTTAATAAGCAAAAATGCACATATTACGTAATATGGCTCCAGATGTTGGGAACTGGGTCAGACGCTTCTGGTGCAAATATTGATGTACTTTGGAGCCTTCCAGTTTCCATTAATAATGCCTAATCTTCTCTTTGTTTTATAGGTTGAAGAAAGACTGTATGGGTCATAATACCTTTGTACATTAGATTGTTCTGTCTTTGAGCGTATTGATGTTGCAATAGTCATTGATTCATATGATTTTTACATTTAATGTCAATTTATGGCAGGTCTGCTGTTGGTGGAATCTTCATCTATGGATGTTGTTGTATTTATCAGTAGCTCATTTGAGCTTCCCAGTGACGAATTGCTTGTCAACATATCAAGAGTGTTGAGGCCTGGTGGAACTGTTCTTCACTGGACTTCTCAATCTGCTGCTGGGAAAGTGGTAATTTATTACAAGATAACAAGTTCCTTCTGGCTGGTTTTCTTGATGTACTATCTGCTGAAAATGGCCAGTCCTTTGGGGTGCATCTCTCACACTCTCTCAATGCTATTTTGCTCTTAGTGCACATGGACACACACCCCACCTGCAGTGTTATAAATTTTGCCTGGCCCAGCTGATCAACCAGAAACATGGTTAGCTGGGTAATGGACCTTTTGGAGTCATACCCTGGTTAAACCTCCTTTTTCCCGGGGTTTTCATCATAATCTGTTGACCTGAAGTGGTTTATCTGACCAAGTCATGTTCCACATCCCTTTGTAATGGATTAGACCTTTATAATACTACCCCTGTTTCCATAATGGATTTCCTGAATGCTAGACTGAAAAAAAAAAAAAAAAAAACTCCTCTATCATCTGCATAAGGGCTCTCGAGGCCCCTACACTAAAATTATATAGAATTTTAATAACCTTGAGTTTGTTTTATATCATTTTCACCAGAACTTGTGGTTCAATAGTTCACTCACAAGTTGAATTTACCTGATGACTCAACCTTTTGTCGGCTTAATAGCCGAGCTTTGTAATTATGTTCTGTTGCTTCTGTGGACAGTGATTTACAATCCTCATATTTGTAATGACCCAAAATTTTTCTTTGGATCATTAGGACATATCGTAAAAGAAAACTTATATAAAAGATAATTGTTTTTAAACTTACAATAATAATAATAATTAAGAACAAATACTTAATCATAAACGTTAAATTATTATTCGAAAATCATAATCATTTCTTCTTTATTATACCACTGGAGACCCGTTCCAAACTTCAATGCCTCGAACATCAATTACCTTAAAGGGAGAAAATCAGAACAATGAGATAAATTCCAATAAGCGAGCCATATAAATCGTGATTCATATTTAAAATTTAGGATTTCTTAACGTATATAAGGAGACACGGGGATTAGAAACTAAACTTAGGTAGCCATAATTCCCGTACATAATCGTAACATATATAGGGAGACATTAAAATTAAGAACTGTATTCGTTGCTATAATTCCCGTGCATAGCTACTGAACTCTGATTGTTTGAAATTAAACATATAGGACCCGTATCATATTTATAACTTAGAATTCTATATTTTAAAGCATGAAAAACGATTTAACAGACAACGTATGACTACATTAGTAAATCCGAAGAGGATTTGATAAAGCACGTATGAAAGAACTTGACCTCAAACAACTGTTTATGAAATATGTGTGTAGTGTGGGACAATCATAGTTACACACACACTGTAACGACCCGATCTCTTATAAAACTCAAGCGCTATTAAATCAAAACATATGAGACCAAAAGATAATATAACATTCTTTTATTCATGAAAGTATATCTTTCAAAATAAAATATGTAAAAACACTTATTCTCAACAATAATCCAATTATTTTAAAAGAAAGGTTATTGAAAATATGGATCTCGTTTATTTAACAAAATATTCCGCCACCACAGTCCGATTCCAAGCTCCAAACTTCCGATCTCAATTTCCTGAAGAGGGGAAAATTTAAAGAATGAGATTTAAGAAAATCTCAATAAGTGTGTGCGGTGAACAAGTAATTTGTATTTAAATAGAGGAAAAACAGGATTTCCATAACATACATATAGGAGACACATGTACTCCGAACATAGGTGGTAGTAATTCAAGTGCGTAGCGCTACTAAACTCCGGCCCTCTTATCATAAGCATAAATGGCCCATAAACGGATTTTCAAAATTTAAAACACAAAATACAAGCTCACGTAAAACACATGCAACATCACTTACCTCGTAAATCTAGAATGAAATTTGATAAGATGCGTGTGGGGTAGTTGATTATTCAAAAACCAGCTTTTCAGTTTTTTATGCGTGCAAGGCAAAAGAAAAAAAAGATTTGTGTGTGTGTGTGTGTCTAAAATTTAATATTGTCAAATTGAGAGAAAAGAAGGAATCTTCTTTTCTAGGCTCCACATGGCATTGACTATTTACCAAAATCTTTACCATGATTCTTGCAAATTTACCATATACACACACGTACAAATTTTTGGTAGGAAACCAATTTTGAAGGAAAGTGATCCTACCCATTTTAAATCAGGTCCTTAACTATGAATAATTCACGATTCGATCCCTAAATAATATAACTAAGCGATTTGATCCTTAGATTAATCAACTTCTCACTGTAAGATCCTAATTTCTAATGTTAACGACTATAACGAATTTTCGAGGCGTTAAACACATACATATAAAACACGTACTTTTAGTCATACTATATTTAAATCAATCAATCGTAATTATAAATATTTAAATGTACGTGATCGTAGTAATGTTATATTTGAGATCAATTAACCATAATTATATATAATTATGCATAAATAGATGCACGTAATTATAATAACACTATAATTTAAATCAATCAATCTTATATATATAGACGTATGTAATTGTAGTAATACTATATTTGAAATCAATCTACCATAATTTGGTGGCCGAAAAGTGGTGGAATGGGGCTCGAAAAGTGATGGTTTGGGTTTGGGGGATTTTAAGTTGAATTTTGCACTTGAAGTCCTCCATCTTCTATGTCCACGTGTTTTGGCGCTTTAGGTTTTAATTAAAACATAATAGTCCTAAAACTAAGTTCAATGACCGTTTTTGAAACCGAGTGAAATTTCCGTGATCATTTCTGCAAGTTTGAACTTTAGTGACCGTTTTGTAATTATCACGTAACTTCAGTGACCGTTTGTAAAATTAACCCGTTTCATAATGTGGTAGTTTCTCAAAATAGATGCTTTTCAAAATGAAAATTTCATGAAATAGAAGTTTCGTAAGATAGGAATTCTTGAAATAAAGGTTTCTAAAATAGAATTTTCTTAGAAGTTTTTAAAGATGGGAATTTTCTTAAATTTGGTGTGAGTTTGTATTATTATTATTTTTTTTATTGATCTAAATAATGTTCAACTAATTGACTTCCAGGTGAGGAAGGGGGATACAAGCGGATCAATTAAATTTCAAACTCTCCATAAACAGTTTAGGCCTTTTTTTATAAAGCTTTTTAATTTTGCGAATACACAATCCAAGAAAACTTGCACAGTAAGCAGGAATGAAAGTATTTAGAGGCTCAATTTTTTCTAATAAGACTATTATCTAACCTAGCGATTTTCTAAGGTCGACTATTATCATAGGTTGATATGTTCCATAACGTAGCCTCTAGTCTAGAATCACATAATTTCATAAAATTATCATTCTTATAACTTCCTATATCCATAATGAGTTTTTTCGTAATTAACATATATTCATATAATCAGAAGTTATATCCATATTTTGCTATGTCACTATTGTCAGGAAAATTCATGATTGCTATTTCACATATAAACTAATTAAAATAATCCGTATAAACTGAAAATTATACGCCTATTCTTATAATTAAGTATATTTCTAACATAATCTCATTCATATTTATACTTATTCACATAACATTACATAATTATGAATTGTCATATTTTTCTACCCGATTCGAGGAAATTAAAGCTTGGAACTTGACTCTGTGTAGCGATGGTCTAAGAAACATTACATCTAATATTTTATGTATTCAACCTTTAAAATTTTTACATGAACAATAACTTATAAAAATTCTCTTTTGTTTTGTCTACAGAAACATAGATCCGCTTTGATATCATGTTGTAACGACCCAAAATTTTTCTTTTTGGGTCATTGGGACGTATTGTAAAATAAAACTTTTATAAAAGATAATTCTTCTTAAACTTACAATAATAATAATAATAATAATTAAGAGCAAATATTTAATCATAAACATTAAATAATTATTAAAATCATAATCATTTCTTATTTATTATACCACTAGAGACCCGTTCCAAACTTCAAGGCCTCGAACATCAATTACCTTAAAGGGGAAAAATCGTAAACAATGAGAAAAATCCCAATAAGTGAGCCATATAAATCGTGATTCATATTTAAAATTTAGGAATTCTTAACGTATAAAGGAGACACGGGGATTAGAAACCAAACTTAAGTGGTCATAATCCCTGTACATGATGATAATATTCATAGGGAGACACGGAAATTAAGAATTGTACTTCGTTGCTATAATTCTCATGCATAGCGCTATTGAACTCCTATCCTTTTAACTTAAACATATAGGACCCATATCATATTCATAAATTGGAATTCTATATTTTAGAAGTATGGAAAACGATTTAACATATAACATATGACTACACTTACTTCGTAAATCTGAAGAGAATTTGATAAAGCACGTACGAAAGAACTTGACCTCAAACAACCGTTTATGAACTACGTGCATAGAGTGGGACAATCATAGTTACTCACTCGCGCGCGCGGGCACATATAATTTAGAAAATTGTACTTGCAGTCCCTCAACTATTGATCGATATGCAATTTGGTCCTCTAACTTTCATCCTCTTACACTAAGATCCTAATTTTATAATTAACGACTATAAAAGATTTTAGGGTATTACACTATTGGAAATAAACTGCTCCTAATTTTCAGTGTCAATTGCTAATATGAGAGTTAAGTAATCCACTGCTGTCACCGAAGGATTGCAGTATGCTGGAGCCACGAGTATATATGTTATTCATCTACAAGCTATGCATGCTATTTTTATATTTATATGTATCTTATAGCAGCTTTTAGTGTCTGTGTTTTATCACATTTTTGTTGCATCCATTATTCCAAGGTACTTGTGTAATTTTATTTCATGATACAAACCTTGAAGTTCTGATTAATCCATTGAAAAACAAGCGTTATAGATTTTATTCTAAAAGGCTTGTGTTATTAATTCATGTTACGAGCATTATTGAGCATTTCGTAAATTGTTTTTTGATTCATTTGTTTCCATTTAAGATAGATTTGGCCTTCAAATATTGTTTTATATTCAGAAAATTCCCAAATTTAATTATCTTTTTCCACAGATTATTGGCAAGAAACCTTCGTGGAAGATTGGTTCATCCTTTTCTATTAAGAAAACCTCGCAGTCTCTACCCAAAGTGCAGATTGATGATGATATGGATCTGATTGATGAAGACAGTCTCCTAACTGAAGAGGATCTGAAGAAACCCCAGCCACTACCTGGTCAGTCGGATGCATCCACTTCTTTGTTTTTAATTTCTGCAATGTTTTATTTGTAGCTCCTATCACGCTAGTTGCACGCTTGCTTCTGAAATAGGTGATTGTGAAGTTGGAAGCACAAGGAAAGCCTGCAAAAATTGCACTTGTGGACGGGCTGAAGCAGAGGAGAAAGTGCAGAAGCTTGGACTTACAATGGATCAGCTTGATAATCCTCAATCTGCTTGTGGAAATGTATGTTTAATTTGATAATGCCGCTTCTCTATCTGATAATTTTCACTACCACAGACCGCAACGTCTGTAAGTGGACCATATATGGGAAATTATATGAAAACTCCTTATTCTGGTTTCTTAGATCCTCTAGTAAGTATTAATTACTATATAATGGCTCATCTCTGTCTTGAAAAAGCTAAATTGGGCTACTGGTATGATGTCTGCTTATCACTTTCTATGGCACTTTAATTGACCTTAGGAGTGTAAGGGAGTTGTTGCAGTTGATTTGTTGCTCAGTAGAAGATCTGATTTTGCAGCGTATTGCCAATTCACCATGAGGTTAAACTCCTCATCACCTCATTGAAGCTTTAGGAAATTGATTAGTTAGGTTGGGCTATTTTGTCAGCCTACTGCTTACTTCAAATGGAAGGGGGAAACTATTTTTATATGAGTGGATGAAGAAGAGTGCTAGCATTGGTACTCAAGGGGACTGGGATATTTAATTTTTTTTCTGCAATGACATAACATTTTTGGATGTTAAATAGGTGGAAGAAGTACAGTTATTTGTTCACATATATTGGTTTATGCTTGACTTGTTACAAAATAAAGTTGAAATGAAGAAGATCTATGATATCATTGTCATATTCGATAAAGTGGTGTACTCACATTAAAAAATTGTTCTAATTTCTCTAGTTACTTTTTATAGAGCTTGAATTTGATCATTGTCAATCCATGCCTGATTGTTGTATGCGTTTGGTTATTAACTGTTATGATACAATGAAAGATATTAATAGGCAGCGGTATGGTGATTTTGGGGTTCCACGAGTTTTTCTTATCCAACCTGTGCAAAGATGTGATGACACCATGAGTTATGATTTGTTGATATGTGGTCATCAAGGTTCCATTGCTAAGCATTCTTGTGGTTTGTAGGTGGAACTTTGGTTTTGTTTCCTATTCCTATCTAACCCGTGCGTTTTGTTTGTGCAGTGTGGTCTAGGCGATGCTTTCCGGTGCAGTACATGTCCTTACAAGGGTCTTCCAGCATTTAAATTAGGCGAGAAGGTACCTATCAAGCATTAGATACGATTGCATCCCTTCTCTTTTTTTGTACTGTTTGCAGATTCAAACTTTTTTCTGTGGATCCTAAAAATATATGATAAAACCAAAATCTGGCAATTTTTAAAATCATCCTCGCATAAATGCAAAATGTTCTCTAACTCTCTCCAAAGGTGTTATTTTCATGGCCTATGTTTTGGATGGGGGTGCCCCCTGTAGCATAATAATGATGTTTTTTCTTGGATGTCGTAGAAGAAATATGAGGAACTTAGTGTGCTAGGCAACACACGGTGGAAAATGGATGTTTAGGGATCTTCTTGTTTTGATCTATACATGGAAGGTAATGGGTTTATTTTTCAGTGGAAATGAGATAGTGTAAGCTGCGAGGAGAGAATTTTTGGTAGTGCTCTAGGTACATTTGTTTGTAGTTGAAAATTGTCTTCTACAGATTGAAATAGAGAGTCTGCATTATTGATTTTGGGTCAACACTGGCAAAAATAAAAGAAGAGCATGTGTAGGATTGATACTAGGTTTACCTACACTTTATGGCTTCGAGTAGTGGTTATGTCACCCACATAGTTGAGCTTCAATATGCTGGATTATCAATTAATTGATCTTATTGAATCTTATGTGTCCATACGCAGCCTGTTAACTTTGTAAATCCAGAACTTGAAGTGAAGTTTGACACTGTTGATTCATCATTGTTTAATGTACTTGCATGTCCAAAATAAGATAAACGTTGCTAATAATGTCTGGAGCTATCTGTACAACCTTTATGTTGCATGGAGTAATTTGTTTAATTATAAGGCAACATAATGTATAGCTTTCAAAAGTTCCTTCTTGTTTCTCTTCCTTTTTTGATGATAAAAATGTGACCAATCCTCGACTATTTCATCATATTTTTGAACTTAAAAGTAAACTATAGAAATTTCGATTTGTTATGTAACTCATAAAATAACTATACTTGGCTTCTTAATTGCTTCCATTTTTATACATTACTTTCGCTTGTTATGGGAATGGATAGTTGTCTAACCTCAAGTTTATTGGGATTAATATTTTAAATTTTGTTGACCTGGCAAGTTGAATCTGCTTCTTTTCTTAGCCATGACTTGGATTGACATAAGTTATTCTTGGTTCTGTATTTCAGCACTTGTTTTATTTTGCAATTGATTTTGGTTTTACTGTGATCAAATGCACACGAACGGATTCTTGATGAAATCGAACTTTATTTTCAGTTATAGTTCCTTGATGTCAATGAGCTCTTTTCATTGATGTCTGATTTTATGATTATCTTTTATATGGTGCAAAAGCTATGCTGATCATTAATTTTTGTTTGGCAGGTAACTTTGTCTGGGAACTTCCTCGCAGCTGACATTTAATTCACAAGAAGTTGAATCTGGAAGTCGTAATTGTGGTTGGTACTATGAAAAGGTGTAAGATTTTTGGATCGTTGGATGTCAGTGTCTTATGAAGAAAATGAAATAAATAAATTGTCTCGAAATCTATCCTTAGATTGACAAAACAAAAAATCAAGAACTTGTATGGTGGATACAATTGTCAACTTCATACATGTTGTGGAAAAAGAAAAAAAAAAGCAAGAACTTGTATGGTGGATACAATAGTCAACTTCATACAGGTTGCATTCAGAAGTGGATGGTATATGACCACCCATCAATCTTATTGATATGATTGTAATTAGTTTTTCTTGATCTCATAAATTTGGTAGGGTTTTTGAAAAGTTAAAAGTTATTTTTGTACACGTCTGGGTAATTTTTGGAAGTGTTTCGTCTGGTTGAAGAGTTTTTAGAAGAAGTTGCCATGAGATAATTTCCTTGGGCTTCTCGATGGTGGTGGGGTGGCGAGATGAAGAAAGATTTGTGATTAGTTAATTTGGTAATTTGCAATCGATAAATAATTTGTGGTCTGTGAAATGTGTGATTTGAGATTAAATTTGTATTTGTAATTGTAATTGTAATTCACAATTTATCTTTATGAATATGAAATTGTATGATTAGTGACCAGTACAATGTGACCATAAATTGTAATTGTGATCTTGACATGTTTAATTAAGTAGTAGGTATCAAAATTTTACTAGGATATTTTTGAAAGAATTCTACAAGTTTTTAAAATTTGGTAACTATTTTCTCAAAATAAAATCTTGTAAAGCCTAATTAAAAGCCGTGTGTATGATATCCAACTATAACTCAACCCCATGCGTGTTTGAAGTCTTATACACAAAGCAACAAAAAGGGACAATTGAAATGGTGTGGGCTGGCGGCGACGGTGGAGGTAGGGTTAGCGGTTGCAATGGGCTGAGCATACCCACGCTCGGCTCGTGCTCATCATGAGTCGAGTCGAGCGGCCCATATACCCACGAACTCGGCTCGTTACAAAACACCATTGCTCAGCTCAGCCCACGAGCTCGTGGGCTGGGCTGAGCTTTAGCTCGCCGCTCGGATTTTTTTTTATTTACTATATATTTTCTAAAGCTTTAAAAAATATATATACATTTTCTAAACATTTTTTTAAATATACATTTTCTACAATATTTTTCTTTTTTTTTTAAAAAAAAAAATAATAATAAAGGATAAATCATCCTATTTTATTCGGGTTTGAGACTGGCTACGTCAATTTTCAATTTTTGAGTGGCGGAGTTAAAAATNACTTACCCCAACGTACATCGGTTGAAGATATTCTTTCACGTAGGGAACAAAATCTCGATTGTCCGCTATTGATAGTGGCAACTCAGTTGCGGCAACAAATTTCACCATTCCCGTTCGAGCTTTCTCCTCCGAATACATCTAGGTAAAAAGTGACGTAGTAGTAATACCGGTGCCTGAACTATCAAATTGTAGTTACGTTTGACCAACAGGAAGAAGCCCATGTTTGACCCTACATATTCTGTAGTGACGGTTGAGGTGGATGGTTTCAATGCTTTTTTGACATGCCAGACGTTATTGACAGTATTTACATACTGCTTTGAATTTTGGAACTCTATCGACCACACGACCAGTTTGAACCAATTTAAAATGGTCCCAACATTTTGCCTGCTTTTCCCTCATTCTCTTCCATCTTGCATCGGGAATATCTAATACATGTTTATCATCCTGTTTCGGCTCTAAAACATTAACGTCATCCAAATCAATTGGATTACTACTTTCAAGAGCATTGAAATTTGGAATATTTTCTGGAATAGGTAATTCATTTAGACTGACGAATTTATTCCGAAATTGACTTTGGGGTGTGACAGGTGATTCGCCTCTGATACCGAACAAATTTTTAACAAATGATCTTGGATCCATTTGTGAATTGGAAATTTGTAATTAGATAATTGATATTGAATAATTGAAATTGAATGTTTAAGTAGAATTGAGAAATGAATGTACATTATGTAGTAGTATATAAAATAGATTGTAAAATCAAGATTATAACTCAATGATGTAAAATGTAGAAAATAATCAAGATATTAGGAATTTAGAGAGTAGAGAATGAGAAATTAATAGTTGGGTGAAAAAAATGAATTAATGGAAGGATATTTATAGGGAAAAAAATGAAATTGAAAAAAAATATATATATAAAATAAAATAAATGGTCACTGAAAAAAGTTTAGTGATCGTTCTAGTCACTGACATTTATTATTATTATTTTTTAATAGGCGAAGAGCCGAGTCGGCTTGTGGCTTTGCTCATGGGTTGGTTCGGCGAGCGCTCGCCTAGCGAGCCAACTTGCTCGACTCGGGCTCAGGTCTCATTTTTTCACGAGCCGAGGAGCCACTCGACTCGATTGACACCACTAGGCAAGGTGCATTGGGAGTGGAAGTTAATGGTGAAGAGATATAAACCAGAGATATATGCATAAGAAAGCGCCCATAGAAGTGATAAAAGATGAAATTACCCTTATGAAAGAGAAATTGAACGACACTAAGCTCTGTTTAATTGTCACATTTTTCATGAAAAAATGTCACATTCGAGGAAAACGAATTTCATTTTGACCGTTTGATTGCAACGTGGAAATGGAAACAAAATTTCAAGGTACAACCACTTTAAGCGACATTTTCTTTAATTTCATAGAAAAACGAATTTCTATGAATTTGCTGAGTTTTTATTTTTCAATTAATATGTAATTGGAATTCATTTTCACATTTACCTATCAAACGGACTCTAAAGGTATTTTTCATAAAAAATATCAGTTTTCCATCCAAATAGGTTTTTGTTTTCCTCTAAATAAGAAAAATATTTTTTTTTTTTAGAATATATTTTTCATGTCAATCAAACACACTCTAATCGAAAAAGACCAATTGTACACGTGATGGCCCAACATTTATTAATTTTCCAACTCAGTCCATGCGTACTGTAGTCAGTTTAAATAGTAACCATCTCGTATTATACACGTATCACAGCAAACCTAGATCAAGAAACTCGTAAAGATCGCCGAAAATCAACAGAGAAACATGGGTTTGAAGGTATGATTATATATCCTTTTCTAAAACTTATCTTTTGTTTTGCGCATTTTTGCTTTAATTTTCAGTATTATAGACGCGTGCTCTTATTTTTCCCTTTCAATTTTGTGGTTATTTGCACGGTATTTTTATATGAAGAGTTGGGCACGAGATTTGTGGTAGATCTGGGTAAAATTGAGCCATGGATTGGTAATACAGTTGAGGAGGTGCTTTATAAATGGGACTTAAATTATTCATATTTTGGGATTATGGGTTTTGCTTTGTCCATGATTTGTTGAATATTCTGAGAAAATTCGTATGGGTTTTTTGTTCTATTGGGATTTGTGAAAAACTCCGAGTTGTATATTACATTGGTGTATATGATTTGACATGTTTCTCTGAGTGAATGAGGAGTGATTTGAAAGTTTTGGTGTTTGATGCTAATGCTGGATATAAATATTAATGAAGAAGGAAAAATAGCTAAAATCTTGTATATTATATTTTCTGGTCGTGTGGAGGTACTTTGGTGGTGTATTCAATTGAGATGTTTGAAAACTTTGATTGACCTTTTTTAAGTGATTACTTGTGTATTTCGTGAATTTTTTAGAAATTTGTATGGAATAAGTGGAAGTTTTTTGTAGATTTATAAACTTTCATTTTAAAAGTTTTAGAGACTTTTTGTAGACTTTCATTTGAGATGAAATTTATGTGGATCTAGTGCATTGTGAAATTATCACATACGAGGTGGTGGTTCTTACAATTCCTCTTCTCCTCCTTTTTCCCCTCATATAATAAAAAAATATTTTAAAAAGAATAAAAATTTAACACCTTAATTAAATAATATTATAA
>CAIGRB010068936.1:977-23961 GCA_903798255.1 Fraxinus quadrangulata
GATAATATTTGTATTGTCATTTTACATGGAAGATAACGACTGTAGTGTCGTTCTACACTACATAAAACGGTTGGAGTGTCGTTTTGTACTACCGTTTGTCCAATAGTTGCGGACAGTACAGAAATACACCAATTGTGAAAAAAATATCTAAAATATCATTTCATACTTTATTTTTAATTAATGGTCAAAAGCCATTTCATCAATATCATAGTCCAACTTGGCTAAATGGCCAAATTCCCCTTTAGTTAATGCATGACATATAAATAATAAGATTGCATTTAGTATTTCACACGTTGAATATTGTCTAGTAAATATTTTTTTGAAAAAAATATGGTCATCATCTCATCACCACTTTCCCCTAAAAAAAAGTTTGTAAAATAGAAAAAAAAAATTATCGGGATTCACCGCGGTCGGCCATAAGAGACTATTTTCCACGATCAACTGCGGTCAAACATAATTTTTTTTTTAAATTAGAAAAAAAATTAAAATTTGAAAAACAAAATTATGAAAGACATATCTAATGTTAAAATTCTAATTTTTTTTTTCCTTTTAAACTTTAATGAGTTTTAACTTCTTAAAAAATGAGAATACTTGACATCCGATTCGCATAATCACCAATTTATTTTGTTACCATTATATTCAAAGATTTTAAAATTATGGAGAGTTCAACTTTCACTCAAATTATTAATTCTTACAATCATGAGAAATTTATTCTTCGAACTCTTCTAGTTTTTTTTTTAATTGAATTGAGATATATTGTATAAGTAATTGATGTGCTTTAATTTTGCTTTTATAGAAATCTTGATTATATTTGCTTATTAATTGTTGCTAATGTAGCTTATAATGGTAGGAAAATCGGCACGAAGAAAAAGACATCCCGTTTTAAGGAGGATAAAGAAAAATGAAAAGTTTCTACAAGTTCAAGGCCAACTACATCATCTATCCAACTAGTTTAAAATTTCTCTTTTTTATTTAATTTTTTATGTTTTGGGCTTTACAGTACGACATTGAGGAGAATGTAAGAATTAAATTTGGGAATGAAAAAAATATAGTTTTTTTTTTTTTTTTGTAATTTAATCTTCATGATTAATTTGATTTTAATTAATTTAGGTTTAGTTTTGAGTTAGTTTTTTTTTTTTTAAAAAAAATAAAATTGCAGCTTTATCTTGCATGCTCGTGTGTGTGTGTGTGTCTTCACTTGGATAATATGATTCATATGCAATGATAATATTGAGTCCATCTAGGATCGAAATTTGAATTGGTTTGCAATAACTCTCAAATTTTCAATTATTGCATGAATTTCATTATTTTATATTTCACTTTTGAACAAATTGAGCATGAATTCGTTCTTTTTTTTTTTTTTGATACCCAGGTATCCTAACTTACACCGAACTATGTCCTGGACCACCCATCACCGGCCCCTCAGCAATGGATAGAGGTAAATCGCGGTATATGCCCAAATTTACCAGGGTTCGTGCACTTTTTATACTCTTGGCCCCAAGGGAGCCTTCCTCCATGAATGTTACATCACCAAGCTNTGTGTGGACACTCGAATTTTTAATTATTTATGAATCCAATTACTTTATACTTAGCTCTTGAACAATTCAAGCATGAATTCATTCTTAATTGCACTTATGGTTGATTATGAGTTGTATTGTTAAAATTGAAATCATTATAATCTTTCAAGACTCTAGTGTGTATTTATTACACCAACCGAATTTGAACCATATTGAAAATTCGTTTAGAATAAGTTTAAGGGTGATTAGATCCATTCAAAATTCAATAACATCATCACTTTACTATTATTTGGTTATTATCGTTGGCCTAAAAAATGTGAAACACATTGCACTAGCCATGGCAAATAGGAAAAAAATTGCATATACTGTAGAGTGAAGTTAGTCTATTGTTTAGGAGATATTCTATTGGGGAAGAAGGCTTCTTATATTGTAAAGTGAAAATTATCTTCGAAAATCAGAAAGATCCCAAAACGGAAGAAGTGACGAAATGAAAAGGAAAAAAAAAAAAAAAAGTGAAGCATACCACAGTATGATGAGGCAGTAGCAAAACGTCATGAGTGATGTCTCCATACAGCTAAGTCTTGGTCAACGATCAAGGATTTGAAAAGTGTTTGAGTTGATGATGAAAAGAATTTCAATATCACTTGTTTAGTTCACATTCGATAAAGAAATTGAAAAACTAAGATCGTAATATGAGCAATGAGGGAATATATTGACATGTATGAGATTGTGTATTACTTAGGAAAAGAAATTTTGAAAGTTGAAATAAATAGCATCAATGGAATTGAAATTTTTTATCATAGGCACATTCATGAAAACATGATATACAAATGTGAAATTTATGAAATAAATGTATAATTCTTGTATTTCATTAACTTGTTTGAATTTTGGAATTTAGATAGTCAATTTGAGGTATCATTGATTTTACATATATCAAGTTTAGTATGTTTGATTAGAGTTTAGTTAAGTTTCTATTGTATTTTATTTGATGATGAACAAATGTTTAAATTTGTTAGTGTTTGATAAATATAAATATTATGCTTATCTTGATAATCAAAATTAACGTTCATGAGTAATTTTATTAATGAGATAATTAACTTTACTTATTTATTGATTATTTTAGGAGAAAACTCGAAATTGAATGAGAACAGATGAATAATTTCTCAAAATGGAGTAAAGCTGGACAAATTTTGAAAGTTGGGACCAATGAGCCATGTTTGGAAGTTGAAGGATCTCAATTCCAGTATCTAATGACTCAATAAAAAAATATCGATCGAATTACACAAGTAAAAATATAAATTGCAACAATTTGGGATATCCAATTTGATTTAGAAATGTGGTTCCCTATACTCTTGGGACTATATTTTAGATCTAGATCTTTTTGATCGAAATTTTATTTATAGAAAACCCTCACTTGAGGCAGAGGAAAGCCGAGATTACAAAAAGACATGAAAAGCCAAACAATTGAACTTCTAAGATATGGTAATTTCCACCTATCTGTATTCAAGATTCCTCTAAGAAGTGTTGGAGCCTCGTCGCCGATGGACAGGTTAAAAGATGAACCATTACTACCATTTTTAGCAAGAAGATCAGCCGCCATGTTTGGCTCCCGAAACACGTGCTGGACTTGGGCATTAAGAAATCGGATTAGCTCTAAAACTTCATCCCAAAACTCCCAAAGCCACCATAAAGAGTAGATGCATTTTTGAAGCCAATGAACCACGACCTTGGAGTCAGTTTCTACAATGACATTCCTAACTCCGAGGTCTCTGCACATACGTAGACGGTCGAGAAGTGCACGAGTTTCAGCCACCATATTTGTACAGGAACCGTAGTGACAAGAAAAACCTGCCCAGCGTGTGCCTTTGCTATCCCGTAGAATTCCTCCTCCACTGACTGAACCTGGATTTCCTCTTGATGTGCCATCTACATTTAATTTCAGCTGCTCTCCCGCTGGTTTCTTCCAGCTGATCAGCTGCACGTTTTCTGCTTAGGGTAATTGATGGGACAGTTCAAAGATCGCAAGCAGTAGACATCAAAGCCTGTAATTTTACTGAGCTTGGAAATTTTTCCGGCAACCTGGGAAAGAAATGATTTGGTCTGCCAAACGGTTTTCTACCAAGAGATGGGGCGCCCCGCCATCCAAGCTCCACATCTGACTTTCCATAATTCCCAAGTGATAATAAGTGGAGTGATGCCGTGAAGAATTCCCGCCCGTGAAGAGCTAGACAAATTTTTCCACCATAAATTCATCATTCATTTCCAATTTGTAACATAGGGAAGGGATTTATTGAAATGGGCTGCAAAATAAGACCAAACGTTTTTTGCGATATTCCCGTTGCATAGCACATGATCAATGGTTTCTATCGAGTGATTAACACAACATTTGCATTTCAAAACCAATGGGATCCCAATGTTTTTTTACCACCTCATCAACTGGCAAGGAAATTCTTTGGGGAACTTGGTGATGCCACAACCACCGTTTCCACGCACATGTAACATATTTTTCCCTAATCAATTTCCAAGCCGATTTTGTGGAAATGAACCATCCTTACCGGGCTTCCAGACGAATTGATCAAGCTGTCGAGATAGTTTTATGGGCACACTTTCAATAGCTGTTGCTTGTCTTTCATCTAATAACTCCCTAAGCCGCCTTCCATTCCAACTTCCATTATTTGTCAGTAGATCTTTAATATGTAATTGTGGTTCCTTAACTTCCCATCCTGCCTCTTCCAAACTTTGAGTCACAGTCCAGTTGTCATACGAGAAGTTTGAATAACCATCCCGAACCCGGAAAAATGAATTTTGCAACACAATTTTTAGTGCTGAGACCAACCCCTTCCAAAACCGGGAGTGTGTAGGAGAAGAATTCAACAACGCAACAGGTTTGTTCGTCATGTATTTAGCACGGAAAATTTTTGCCCAAAAGGAATTTCCAACCATCAGCTTCTACGCAAATTTCAGAAATAATGCTCGCTGTATTTCACCAAAATCCCGAATGCCTAAACCACCTTTCTCCATCGGGTGGCAAATTTTCCTCCAAGAAACCAATTTTCGTTTTCTAGATCCGTCAGTTGCATTCTAGAGAAACGATGAAAAAATATGGTTCATCTCATTGTGAATTCCTTTAGGCAGATTCAGGACCGAAAGGATATGAATTGGCATGCTAAAAAATACATGTTTGATCAAAGTGATTTTACCCCCAAAGGAGTGTAGATGGCCCTTCCATCCAGCCAGTTTCTTCTGAATTTTTTCTAACAAAGGTTCAAACAAACTCTTCAATAATCTTCTAGTATAGACTGGGACACCTAAGTAGGTACACGGTAGAGCACCTTCTTTAAAACCCGAGGTTGCCAATAGTTTTCTTTTACGAATAACCGAGATGTGTTTGGAAAAAACATAGATGATTTCATAGGACTCACAGATTGACCCGACATCAGTTTATATGCTTTTAAAGTATCCAGCAGCTTTGTAATCGATTTTTTCCTTCCATTAGCGAAAATAAGTAAGTCGTCGGTATAGAATAAATGACTTAACAAAATACCCCCAGTGTGGAAAGGCTGAACTAGGTTGGCTGCATAAGCTTGATTGATCATTTTGGACAATAGTTCTTGTGCCATAATAAATAGATACGGTGACAGTGGATCTCCTTGGCTCAATCCTCTCAATGGCTTGAAAAAATCCCTTGTCTTGCCATTAATCATGATTGAGTAGTATGGAGAGAAAATGCAATTAAAGATAAGGTTCATCCATTGGTCGGAAAAATCCAGCCTTCTAAGTACCTCCGACAGGAACTGCCAGTTAACTCTTTAGCCATATCTATCTTCAATAAAGTGTTTCCGCCCCTCACCTTCTTATGAAGACTATGCGTCATCTCCTGAGCAATAGAAATATTATAAAAAATACTCCTGCCCTGTAGAAACGCTGATTGTTCTCGAGAAACTAATTTTTCAAGCAAAGGAGCCATCCGAGTTGCCATGATTTTGGACAAGATTTTATACACCACTGGCATAGGCTAATAGGCCTAAATTTCTCGAAACTGTTCGGGGACCTTAGAGATAAGGATAATATTAGTTGCCTCCAAAGCATTAGTTAGAGGGCAACTCCCAAAAAATTCTGTAGCCACCGCAAGGAGATTGGACTGGACAACATTCCAGGCAGACATGAAAAAACTTGCACTAAAACCATCAGATCCGGGGTTGCTATCTTTGGGGATAGACTAAAGAGTAGCTTTAACCTCTTCTGAACAAGGTGGTTTGCATAGTATCCTGTTCTCCTCCTCAGTAATGCTTGGCGTCAAGAGTGCAAGGTAATTATCTTCCAAAGAAATAGGTGAAACCGAGAATAGATCCTGAAAAAGCTGCATAGCCCCATCGTGTATTTCATTAGCTGACTTAAGTTCGATACCATCATCAAGGACCATTTGATCAATAGTTTGTCGCTTATTTTTATTTCTGACCGAAGTATGGAAAAATTTGGTGTTGCCATCTCTCTCTTTCAGCCATTTAATGCGTGACTTTTACCTCCATAAAGTTTCCTCTCTATCTAGCGAGACTACAAATTGATTTCGGCATTACAATAATTGATATTCAGTCTCCAGCGAAAAATTTTCCATCAGCGAATTTTCCAGATGGATCGGACTAGTTTCATAATTTTCTATCTCTTGTTGCACCCTACCAAACACCTTGCGGTTCCAAGACGTTAAAGCTGATTTCATATTCCACAATTTACGCCCAAGACAGACCATAGGAGAGCCAGACATATTCATAAATTTTATTTTCTTTAATTCATTTGAGACTCACATTTACTCCCAATAAATTGATATCAAATATTATTTTTACAGCATTTATAAAGTATTTCAAAATAATGTGCAATGTATGTTCAACTCTGACTAACTCCTATTAAATATTAACTAAATATTTAGCATTAGGCTAGTATTTGACTGACTGTTTGTTGACTAATTACACATGCAATTTTTTAATTTAATTAACGAGTACTATGAAAAAGGGCTAAATGAATTTGGATGGAATGAATGTTAAATAACACAGGTGAAATCGGTTTTTCTAACAACTTAATCCCAAAATCTCTCCACCAATTAGATTAATTAGGTGTTTTAAATAAGATAAATATAAATTAATTAAAATCTTAAATCTTGATTTATTAATAGATCACCACATTAATTTAGATTGAAGTTAAACTTAGGACAAAAATTAATAGTTAGTACTTAGTCTTTGTGAGATGATATTTAGTTCCTCTATTACTACTCGTCACGATTTGTATACTTTCTAAATCCATGTATCATGTTTCAATGCCTACACCAACATTCAATACTTATTCGATAAGACTAAAATTTCTTTATTTTATTTTTATGTTTTGGGCTCATATAAATATTCCACGAGGTGTAGGCTCTTCATATGCTCAATATAGCAATTAGATTATTGTGTTTACATTAGAAACTTGAGAGAATTGTTTAAATTTAGATTCAGAGTATAAAAGCTTATAAGTACAATTTTAGTTTCTTGGTTTATGAAATTCTTATCTACTTCTACATAAATCTTGTGTTTTTATGTGATCTATTAATTTCATTTTACTCATATTATTCTTGTCTTTATTATTTGGTATGGTCCTCAACAATTGTTATAAGAGTGATTCTGGTATCTTATTTGTTTCTAACAACAATGATAATATTGTGTCTATATATTTAGGATTATAATTTAAATTGGTTCGTGATAATTCTCGAATTTTCAATTATAGCGTGAATTCCAATATTTTATATTTGGCTTTTGAACAAATTGAGTACAAATTCATTATCGATTACACTTATGATTGACTACGAGTTAATTTTTGTAAATTATTATTCTTAGAATCTTTTAAGACTTTAATATGTATTTATTACAGTATTTACCACGCTTAGAACCATATTGAAAAACCGTTTTGAATAATTTCTAGGTGATTAGATCCGTCCAAAATCAATAACATCAACGCTTTACTATTATTTAGTTCTTATTATTGGTCTAAAAAAAGTTAAAAAGTTGCACTAGCCATGGTATGTAGGAAAAAAATTTACCTACAATGTAGTGTGAAGCTAGTTTTTATTAATTGAACCTACTCACTACCAATATTAGGAAATAGTGTATCGGGGAAGAAGACTGCTTATAATCTAGAGAGAACTACCTTCAAAAATCAGAAAGATACTAAAAGTAGAAGAATGGACAAAATAAAAACAAATGAAAAGTGAAACACACCAAAGTGTGTCGATATAGTAAAAAAAATTACAAGTGTTAGGTTTTTATTGATGGCAATTCTGTGGACAAAATAACTAATTTGTAATGTGTTATAAAAGTCAAGGATCTAGGGTTCAATTTGTATAAACTAAGTTATGAGTTCTAAGGTTCAAGTATGAAAAGAGGAGAATCATGACGCCACATTTTTGCTAGCCTATTGCCTGGACAGTGCTTGAGCAACAAAAACAGAATCCCTGTCACTCGCCTGTCGATGAGTTTTAGCTTAAGCGACAGGTTTATATATAAAACCCTAATTTGAGTTTTTAAATAGATTTTTCCGGCACATTCAATTCAATTACCCTCTCCTATAAATATCCAAGCCATTGGACGAAATTTCAAGGTAGTTTTCATTATTTTCATTGCCTCATCTTATTCTCTAAGGATCCAAGAATATATTCTTTCATTGTGATTCATCATTTCATCTTGAAATCATATAACCACCTGTTTGGAAAAAATATCAAACCCATTAAACCGAAACACCACCAACTTCCTATTGGTCATAGGAAAGTATTTTCTCAGTTGAATTTCAGAGGTTGTTGGAGCTTAAGAGATATTGGTCTACAAGCACAGGAAGAGCACAAGGCCTTAGAGTAGGTTCTTAGAATTCCGCTACGAAGAGACAATTGCAGAAGATCTTGGAGCAGACATTGGAGTTAAAAGAAAATAGATCGGGAAGTCTAGTGGAGTATGCTAAATAGCATTTGACTGTAACTCACTCTGTATTGTCTATAGTAGAGGTAACTGACTTGGTCCCGAAATTTTTACCTAGTTTGGGGTTTCTTCGTCATCATTTTGGTGTTCGTTATTTCTTGCTTTCTTTATTACTGCGGTATTCAAACTTAGGGAAATTGACTTATTTGATTAAACATCTAGAAACAATTAAAATTGACTTGTTACTTTTGATTGATTAATTCAGCACGTAAGGTCAAAACTAAAAATGGATAATTAATAACCATTCGGTAACTTAATAGCCGTTAATTTGGGAATACGTAACTTTCAAGTGGTATCCAGAGCGCAACTCGATTTTTTAATTAGTTTTAGAGCATAAATTCAAATCCTGACCTTAGATTTCTAGATGAGTAATTCATTATCCATCCTACCATTTTTTGATGGCAATAATTATGCTTATTAGAATGTTAGAATAAGAGATTTCCTAAAATCTATGGATGAGCGAATTTGGTTAAGTGTGGTTAATGGTTGGACTGTCCTTAGCTCTACGGTTAATATTGAAGTTATCTCCACTCCTATTGCTAATTGGACTACAGCAAACTTAAATGAGTTTAACTGGAATATCAAAGTTTTACATGCCCTATTTATGGTAGTGCCCCCTAAAGAATTTAGGATAATATCTATGTGTGAGGTTACTAAAGAACTTTGAGATATTTTACAGATCGTACATGAGGGAACTCAGAGTGTTAAAAACTCTAAGTTGCAGATGTTGATCAGTGGGTTTGAAGAGATTAGGATGAAAGAGGATGAGACATTCGATGAATTCTATGCAATTTTAAATGACATAGTTAATTCTAGTTTCAACCTAAGTGAGAAAATATATGAGTCAAAATTTGTTAAAAAAAATCCTTAGATCCTTACCTAGCGATTTAGGCCTAAAATCATAGCTATTAAGGAAAGTAAGGATATAGACCCTAATAAGGTGGAAGAGCTGATTGGATCTCTCCAAAATTATGAGCTGGCATTAACTAAATCCACAAACGATAAGTCTTTAGCCTTAAAAACTGTGAGGAATAATCATAAAGAGTCCTCAGATCCAGATTCTCCTAATGAAGAGAAATTAGCATACTTTGATAAAATGTTTCAAAAAATGTTTAGGAATAAAAAAAAACCTCAAGAGGAGCATAGAAATGGTCCTAGTAAGTTTGAAGAGTTCTAAAACTGTGAGATATTATAATTGTCGAGGTTTTGGCTACATCAGAAGTGAGTGTCCTAGTGGTAGGAGAAATTTAGATAAGGCTATGAATGCTACTATCACTGATGACGAGTCTATCTCGGACAGTCAGAGTGAGAAATCCACTCGTGAGGAAAGTGAAAAATATATTACCTTTACTGCTAGAATTAGGAAGGGATCTGATAAGGGGAGTGAGAAGGCTAAGAGCATAAGTAATAGTGAGAATTCAAAAGAATATTCTAATAGTGAGGAAGATATTCATGAGATTTATGATAGAATCTATGAGGCGAGCATTAAGATTATAACTAAAAATAAAGCCTTAAGTACGAGAATCACGGAACTTGAGTCGGAGAAAGAAAAATTCTTAGCATACATTCAGGAATCTACTTCTACCCTGAGCGAGTTGGAATCCATGAATGAATCCTTAGTTACTCAGGTTAAGAATCTCACAAGTGAATTTGAGAAGACCTTTAGGAGAGCTACTGAGTTGACAGTTGAAAAAGAAACCTTAGAAATCCACGTTAAAAATCTTCTGAGCGATCTAGAGCATTCCAAGTTTTAACTTCTTGCACTTTCTAGTAGTTCTGTAAAGTTAGATAACATTCTAGGAATGGGCAAGCCCGTTAGTAATAAAGGAGGTCTAGGATATAATAAAAATGATCATAATGTTGCTAATACGTCCAAGACCACATTTATCCCTGGTACTGACCAGTTTAAACATGTACCTAACCCTGAACCTAAGAATAAGGGATATACATGACAGATGCCTACTATACAGTGTAGGACCCACCAACCTAAGAATCGATATCGACGATCTCATAACTTTGGTCCTAGTTTTATCCCTACATATTTTCATTGTAGTGAGTTAGAACACATAAAGTCTAGGTGTCGTCATTTTCTGAATAGAAATATAAACCAAAACTTAAATAGAAACAAGAATCATAAGTTGTTGGTCAAATTAACTTTCTTACTAATCGGGTGTGTCAATTAACCAAGTTAATGACACAGATGACTGTGAATAGTTTTGTCACTAGACAAGTTTGGGTGAAGAAAAGTGACTTGAAATTTTTTGAAATAGATCAGGGTATTCCTAATGGTAAAAACATTTGCATACTAATTGATTAGATATTTTTGGTGCATATTCGTGCTTTATCAATGTGTAACATTTGTGCATGCATCATATTTGTTTATTTGTTTTTTAGGTAGAAAACTTATGTATATTTTTTATTTTTATATGTGTGTGTGACCCCTTTTTTTTTTTGTGCTTCGTGCATTCATACTTTAAAATTAAAAAAATTATAATTTGAAAAATTAAAAAAATGGGCGGAAAATTATTTTTACAGCATAATATACAATATATTTGAATTTGTTTGTTGTGATCAAATATGGGTTTGATCGATGAGTTGTAATATAGTTTCCATTGCTCGCATATGTTATTATAGAGTTTAGTATATATGTCTTCATGTACCATCTGCACTGCACATACTATGATATTGTTAATGAGACTCAATCGCGTGTGTGAGATTTAGGATGTCAATCACATAGTTAGATGACTTTGAACATGAATTGACCTTATTTATTAGACTTAAACTCAAGTTTATCCCTGGCAATAAAAAACTCAATATTTTATATATTTTTTTGTAACCTATTTAACTCTAGCAATTAAGCCTGCGGAATTTCTCATAACCTGATGCATATGGTCAACTGACTTGCGTTAACGGGTCTAAATCTCGTTACATGGGTCATTTTAGTTATTTAACGGAGAGGAGTCTGCACTTAAAATGTGAAACATAATAATGAGCTTAAAATATTGAAAGATGTAAAAATAAAATATATGCAAAAAGTCAGGGAAGAAAAGAAATTATCCATACAAAATGAGCTTTTTTTATATGTCATAATGTGCTTTCAATGATTTGACTTTCATAAGTAGAGGAATATACTTATTGACAGTAATTTTTAGCATATCATTTCTCACAAAATTAAGGTTTAGAGTCCTGCTTACAAATGATTAGTGACACTTTACACACATGGATCATTTATACAATTTACCCTATGTTAACTTGAACTGAGTAACTAGAAAGGTTTACTATACATTGATTATACTTATGCATGCTAACGACTGCATTTTTGAGTGATTATATGATCATTTTTTTATCCATTCGTCATTTATGATAAAAAGGGAGAGAGAGAAAAATTAGTAAAAAGGGGGAGATGCTGAAGTAATTTTTTTGAATTTTGATTTAGGTAGAGATTAATTGATTTCATTGCATTCCATATCATAATGCTTGTCCAGTTGAGTTTTTGATATTTTTAGTTATTTTAACAACTTTCAAAATGTGGAGCTATCTCACTAGGTTCTATCCCCCCTCCGCTCTCCATCTTTCTTGTCTCTATGCTGAAGTTTGTTATTGAAATTGATATAATGTGCTTCGTTTGGTTTTGTCATAAATGCTTCTACATTGTTGTCCTTAACATTAAAAACATCTCTTTTTAAATACTTGATGACCTTTCTCTTATGAAAATCTGATTGGCTCAAATCTTGATATAACACTTTTTTCGTGAGCTGTTGTTGTCTAACTAAATTGATTAGTACTTTATGAAATAGAAGAGAAAGCTGGACTCATCGTGGATGAACGGGTATGCTTCTACTTTTGGATGATTTTAATCTTTGTGTGACAAGTTGTCCTGAACCAACAAACCCATCCCATCCCAACCCCCTGAACCAACAAACCCATCCCATCCCAACCCAACCAGACTGACACATAATTGGGTTGGGTTGGGTTAGGTTGGATTTCAACATTTACATAGGTTGGGTTGGGTTAGATTTCGAATAAACCAATAATGTTGGGTTGGGTTGGGTTGGGTTGGGACAAAAATTGACCCAACCCAACTCACACCCATCCCTAACATTAGTGTTACGTCTCAATCAAGTTTGTTTTGATATCATGTGTTTAATTGTTATATTTTATGTATCACGTGCTTTTAGATATTTGAGTTTTGGATTTCAAGAAACAGGTTTAACAAGAAATGCAAGAGATGTGTAGTTTGATGAAGTTTATGTAGTTTAGATTTTTTTTTTAGCTCATTGACTTATTGTGTAGTTTTGTCACAGAATGCCAAAAGGGGAGTTTGTTATATTTTTAGTGTTGGCAATGCTGTGGACAAAATGACTAATTTGTAATATGTTATAAAAGCCAAGGACTTAGGGTTTAATTTGTATAAATTAGGTTATGAGTTCTAGGTCTTGAGCATGAAAAGAGGAGAATCACGGTGCCGAATTTTTGCTAGCCTATCGCCTGAACACTGCTTGAGCTATGAAAACAGAATCCCTGTCGCTCGCCTATCGTCCGACTCTCACTCGAGCAAGAGGTCGTCACTCGCCTGTCGTCGAGGTTTAGCTCAAGTGACAGGTTTATACGAAAAACTCTAATTTGCATTTTTAAACAGATTTTTTGGGCCTATTCAACCCATTTACCCTCTCCTATAAATATCCAAGTCATTGGACGAAATTCCAAGGTGGTTTTCATTATTTTCATTGCCTCATCTTATTCTCTAAAGATCTAAGAATATATTCTTTCATTGTGATTCATCATTTCTTCTTGAAATCATATAACCACCTGTTTGGGAAAAATATCAAACCCATTAAACTGAAACACCACCTACTTCCTATTGATCGTAGGAAGGTACTTTCTCAGTTGAATTTCAAAGGTTGTTGGAGCTTGAGAAATGTTGGACTATAAGTACTAGAAGAGTACAAGGCCTTGGAACAGGTTCTTGAAATTTCACTAGGAATAGACAATTGTAGAAGATCATGGAACATATCTTGAAGCAGTCCTTGAAGTTCAAAGGAAATAGATCGGGAAGTCTAGTGGAGTTAGCTAGATAGCATCTGACTATAACTCACTCCATATTGTTTATAGTGTAGGTAATTGGCTTGGTCCCGGAGTTTTACTCAGTTGGGGTTTCTCCATCATTATTTTGGTGTTTGTTATTTATTGCTTTCTTTATTACTGCGGTATTCAAACTTAAGGAAATTGACTTGTTAAATTAACCATCTAGAAACAATTAAAAGTGATTTGTTGATTTTGATTGATTCATTCCGCACGTATGGTCAAAACTAAAAATGGATAATTGATAATCATTCGGTAACTTAGTAGTCGTTAATTTGGTAATTCGTAACTTTCAAATGATATCCAGAGTGAAACTTGATTTTTCAACAAGTATTTTCTTTGTACAACTAATTCTTGGTCACCGATTAAGGATTTGGAGAGTGGTTGGGTTGATAATGAAAATAAGCCCAATCTCATTTGTTTAGTTCAACTACGAAAAAAGAAATTGAAAAATCAAGAAAATAATACAAGTATTGAGAGATTTTATAGACATATATGGGATTGGGTGTTGTTTAGGAAAAGAAACTTTCGAAGTTGAAATACATGACTTCATTCAACTAGCATTGGTGGAATTGAGAATGTTTATCATAAACACTCAAAAGCTAAGCGCCTGTCTGCTGGAGCTTTCTATCCAATTTTCAGCAAAATTATAACCGTTGAAGGGGCCACACCAACAACCATTTTTGACTTACATCTCAGATGCATTTTGGAAAATAGTGCTCCAATAGGTGGAAAAGCAATTTTCTGTGTTGAACAAGCTGCTCCAGACATGGACTAAATATAAAATATGTGAAATTTATGAAATAATTGTTAATTCTTATGTTTCATTAACTTGTGTAAATTTTGTCATTAGATACTTATTTTGAGAAAACGTTGAATTACATATATATATAAGGTTGAGTTTATTTGATTGGAGTTTAGTAAAGTTTTCTATTGTAACACGTGCTTAAGTTTGATGGTATTTGATAAGTTACATTTATCTTGGCCATGAAAATTGAAATGTTTGGGTAATTTTATCAATGAGATACTTAACTTTATTTATTTATTGATTATTTTAGGAGAAAAATTAGAATTGAACAAGAATAGATTAAAATGAACAATAATTGCTCAAAAAGAAGTAAAGTTGGACATTCTAAAAGTTGAAGGACTTCAATTGCAGTATCTAAAGACCCAATTAAAATAAGGGAATATTGAGCAAATTACACAAGTGATAATATATATTCCAGCAATTTGGGATATCCAAATTGGATTAGAAACGTGGTTTCCTATACTCTTGATACTCTATTTTAGACTTAAGGATTATAAATAGGAATCTTTCATAAATTTAAAAGAAGGCTAGAGAGACAAACTTGATGCAAAATTACACATCCAAATGTATTAAATTCTCGAGATTTATATTTAAATTTTGAATTTGAAAGTTGAACATAATTGATTGGGAAATGTACATGCTTTGAAGATGGGGATTGATGATCTGCTGTTGGAAATTTGGTGCCGAAGAAAAATATTGATAGGCTTTTTATTCCTTATATTGAACCCCGATAGTGTTTTTAATTATTTGTTATCTAATTCCGAATATATAATTGGCTAAATGATTAATTGTTAAGATGAACGAGGTAGTTTAGGTATAATGTTTATTTAATTCAATTGATTCATGTAACTTTGATTATATGTTAATTGTTTATTGTGTATTTAATTGACATTCAATTATTTGATCACCAATTATTTGATTTAAGGACAATATTGACATCAAGATATTTTTTTCAGTTCGTACAATATATATTTGTCTAGTTTGTGAAATGAGTGACATAAAATTTATGAGAGATCAAGGGATGATTATAACTTATGCAATCATGATAAATTCATATGAATTAATGCTTTTAAGTGTATATGAATTTACTTAGAGATAAAGTAAATTCGGACATGTTTCGAGATAGAAAATGTTAAATAAGAAAATGGCAAATGAATTTTAATTGAATGAATGTTAAATAACATAGGTGAAATCGAATTTTATAATCACTTGATCCCAAAATCTCTCCACCAATTAAATTAGTTAGGTATTTTAGAATATTAGATTCGTATAAATTAATTACAATCCTAACTCTTTATTTATTAGTGTCATCACATTAATTTAGATTGAAACTAGATTTAGGATAAAAATTGATACTAAGTACTTAGTTTCTATATGATGATATTCGGACTCAAAAATTTCACTATTATTACTGTTACGATCCGTGCAGTTACAAAATTAATTGATCAGACACATAGCCTAGTCTTAAGATATTATTACATTTTCGCTTTCAGATAACAAAAGCAAAAATAAGGCAATTTTTTAACATGGTACGTTTCTAAAACTAATAATTTTGCAATGTTACTATCATTAAAAATCAGCTAACATACTACCAAAACAGGTTTTTGGGCTTGAAAATGAGGAGAAATGTCTTAACAAATTTAGGGAGATTATTTAATTGAGAGTTTTAAAATATTTTGAAGATTTAAAAAGTTTAAAGGTATTTAATGTAGATTTTAAAATTATCTAAAAGTATTGGTGTATTCGAAATAGATTTTATATGCTTTTAAAAGACTTTAACAATTAAAAAAAATTAGAAGTCTCTTTAAGACATGAAATATTAAAAATCTCAATAACTTTTTTAAAGAATTTTAAAAAGTTTCTAATGTACTAATTTTTAAACAAAAAGTATAAAAGTAAAATCTCAGAATTTCTCTCTCATTCACACAAAAGAATTTTCTTTTAATATATATTTTTAATCCTTTCTATATTTCTATTTCCTCTTGTCCATAACAAAGCTTTAGAGTCATGACTATAAAATTATTAATTTTTCTTCTACCGATTATTTTATTCTCTTTTCCTCTCTCCTCTCTCTTATACTTTCTTCTCAAAGAAAAAATATTAAATTGTTATTAAAAAATTATTGTAACATTTTTTTCTTTCATTCACCCAATTTTTTATGCAAAAAAAAAAAAAATCAATTTCTCACTAAGTCCGTGTTTGTTTAGTTAACATTTAGATTTTTAGTAAATTTTGATAAAATTTGAAGAAATGTATAGTTAAAAAGTTACGAGTATCATGAAGCAAGTGGTAAATATAATTTTTTATTTTTATTTTATTAATTTTTTTAGTTGAACGAAATATGGGCTTAATATTCAATAGATTATATTAAAGTATAGTCCTCAAACTTTGATTATAAAAGATTATTTCGAATTCTATGTATGCTCAATAACTCGTGAATTTCTAAGAATTTCTTCAATTGAAAGAATTTCAAATGATTTTAGTGGATTTTGAGCCCAAAAAAATAGATGATAAACATCTTTAGGAATTTCAACCTGACTTTTCAAATTTGTATAGATTTGAGAGGGTTTTTAATAAAATTATTGTACAGTAATATTTTCTAAAACATAATTTACAACGTTATGTGTTGACCCCAGTTTTCGTAATATCAATGTGAATAACAGAAATCGAGCCCACTCATGCCACCTCAAGCAAGTTCTGGTGCGTTTTGACCGTAGAACAGTTATGGAAGAGAGTGTGAGTGTGAACACATGAGATGTATTACAGCGTGAGACAAAAATGTTCAAATACCAACGATAGTGACTAAAATAATTACACTAACAAACAATCATCAACAAAATAACAAAAGATTAGACTAAAAATTGTGGAGCACGCAATAGGCTATATTGAGAGTATATCGAGCCCACTCATGCCACCTCAAGCAAGTTCTAGGCATTGCTTCGGTACAAGAGGTTCAGTCTTTGTTTCACTTATTTGCATTTGACCAATTGGAACCAATTGGGTCTTTGTTGACTTACATTTCCATGTGGTAATTTGACTAGAGCATCGGTGGCGAGGCGTAACATTAAGCATTTCGATATATGAATTATGAACTATTTTCTCATTTTAATCGTGCAATATTCTCTTCTTTTAACTATGCATTAGCGAACCTCCTTTATAAAAATCCTACGAATATAGTAGTTATGAAAAAAATAACTAAAAAACTGAATATTCTTTTAATGATATATTCTGTTATAATGCACGTTCAAAAACATGTTCAAGTAAAATACATTATATTCAAATATATTTAATAAGTTATGTAAAAATAAAATAAAAATCATTTTAATATTTCAAATTCATGAAATTCATGAGAATCCATTAAAATTTATAATAGAGAATTTTGTTAAAATATCACGATTCAATTGAATTTTATTCAAATTCGTGTAAACTCAAAAAATTTAAGGGATCCATCAAAGTCAAAGATGAGGACAACTCTTAGGATATGTTTGATTGTAAATATGAAACTTTCATGAAAAGAAAATATGTTCTAGGAAAATTATCAATTAAATATGTTTGATTGGTTTAATTTTCATCTTAAAAAAATGTTATACTTGTCAATCTTTTTATTGGTGAGTAGATGAGAGAGAAAAATAGAGTGAATTGCCTGAAAAATAAAAACCCACCCCCTAAAAAAAGCATTTTCCATATTTTTGAGGAAAATATGGCTACGTAACCAACTTTTGAAAAATATTTTTTATGAAAAAAATACTAATCAAACACCTCTAAAGTAAGAATTTAAGTTAAAAAAAGACTTTTTTTTTTTTTTGAAAAATAAAGCCAATTAAATATACCCTTAAACATTCTTGTCAACATTTTAAATTCAGAAAACTATCTAATCTTCACAATTACACACTTGGCTGCTTAAAAAAGAGGGAGTGGTGTTGGTGAAGACACTCCAATATATTAGACAACGATGATTATTAAAGCTCGTGTTTAGTTCTCATTTTCTAAAATTCTTTTATTTTTAATTTTTTTTTCAACCACACATTTGATGTGATCCATAATTTTTATCAAATTTTCAATCTCATTTCAACAATTTTTTTATCAAAATTTACTAAAAATTTGATTTTTAACTAAACCAAACAAGGGGAAAAGTTTCAACTAATCATTTCACTCACCCTTATATTTGACATTGATTTTTTATTTGATACACCTAGCCCGTAACATCCTTCAAGAACTAAAATCGTAAATAAGGAAGATGAAGAAAAATGTAAGAGCCAATTAACTCAAAGGACCTAGAGGTAAAATCATGAAGAAACAAGTATCCTTGACCAACCCAAGAATGAGGCTAGTCGAGATTGACCAACCCATGTATGGCTTGTCGACCTGGGCCAGTCCCATATGCGTTCAATTGAGATCAAATGGCTACCCGTACGTCCAAGCCATTTCTTACATGTTCTAAAAACATCAAACTTTCCCACCATTTTCAGGTCATTGGAACATCGAGGGAGCACAATTAGGCGATCTTATTGTCATAGATAACATTAGTATTTATAAGGGTTGTGATAGAGGAGGTTGGCGAGGTATACCAGAAGTTTCTATTGTTAGGAAAAATAAAAGAGTAAATTAGAAATGATGTTGGAATTATCTAAATAAAGTAACGAAAAGAAACGTTATAATAAATAGAGTAACAATAAGAGAGAGAAAATATGGTTGTTGATGTAGTAGTAGTATTAGAAGGAACTGATACCTGTGTTGCATACAGTTTCCTTAAAACAGATTCGCTCATTGTGGTGCAAGAGGAATGATGTCTTCTGTTTCCTAGAATACAATGTTTGAAAGCAGCTCACTAGTACCTCGTCACTATTTTAGGCCAACTCAGAATGCTCATACTTCTATCATCGAGTTAGAACAAAAAACTATCTAAACTATTAAGAACATAACTCTTGAACAAAGAGAGAAGAGAGAAATTTAGAGAGTGGAGATAACTCTCAATTTTGGTGTGTGAAATAATGAGGATAACACCTCTTTATATTGCACTTGGATTGGGGGATTTCAATTTTCTTAGTTAATTTTCTATTTAACACAAATTATGTTACATCACCCATTAAGACTTTGTAACCACCAATTCAATACAAATTAAGTAGAAAATTGAAACCAAAGGTTTGTTGTTACATTTCTCATTCACATTTTATTGTTATTTTATTTTTTTCCAACAATTCTCTACATGAATGATATTAACAAAAGAGATATACAGATATGGTGATAGAATTCAATGGTTAAAACCTGCATATGATAGATGTTGTTACCCTTTGAACCTTTCATTGTGTAAGTATGTTTACTTTACTAGTTAATTAGTAGACATGATATCTTTGAGCTATTCTGTTATTTGTGTAAACGATGATATACTCAACATAGGAGTCTTCCTTAACACAACTCAGTTATCATAGTTATGTTCATTTTGTCCATAAATATCTCCCTGATTTTGTGAGAGTTTCTAAAGAATTAAGCCATTGTAATTCCCCTTTGAAGTGGCCCAACTTCTCTCTCATATAGGTGATTTCTTAATGAAAAGTAACCCATATTACGCTTGGATATTCGACATATAAAGATCATTAAAAGCTTAGTTTATCCTTTATTCCTTTCTAATATCACCGTTTTCATCATAGGAATGGGTTGTAATGAGTTCCCATGGTGATCCAGCATGATTTTTGCAATTGGATTGCCCCTTGATCTTGGGATCTCCAGTCAACTAGGTTGAGTTTTTATTGTATCAATCTATTCTTTCATGGGCTTTAGTCCCATTCCCTTCAGTGATTTCTTAACGACTCTCTATTTAATTCTTTATTTAGCGAATCCGCAATATTGTCTTTTGATCTTACATAATCAATAGAGATAATTACAATAAAGATTAGTTGTCGAATACTATTATATCTTCAACAAATATTTCTTGATTTGCTATTATACATTTTGCCTCGTGCTCTGTTAATTACAAATATAGTCTTTGACCACCTCAGAATATCCTTTACGAAATGGTGTAGCCATTCTACTTATTCCCCACATGTATCCAATGCGATAAATTCATACTCCATTGTGGACCTCGTTATAACAGTTTGTTTCGAAGATTTTCAAGACACGGCTGGACCTGCTAGTGTGAATCTATATCACTAGTGACCTTGAGCCTTTTATGTCAGGTATCCAGTTTGTATCACTATATCCTTCTAAGACAGTTCTAATATCATCTTTAATAAATTTTTTAAAAATATTGTCAATATAATGTGACTGGTTTAAAAAAAAGTTTATCTGATGTTCTAAAGATCTTTATTCCTAAGATAACATCGGTCAGTCCCATATCTTTCATGTCAAATCTTGAAGACTGACTTAGAACGAGTCCATCTGATGTTCTCTTAATTTTAATTTCAAGTATTACATCAGCTAAACCCATTCCCATATCTTTCATGTCAAATCTTGAATTCAATATGCTTTGATAAATTTGATCATCCTATCACTACTACCAACAATGAGCATATTATCAATGTATAGACATAAAATAAACTATCCATCATCGTCTTTAATATAAACAAATTTATCACATTCATTAATTATTAATCCACCTGTTATCTTAGCAATTTCAAAATTTTCATGCCATTATTTTGGTACTTGTTTTAAACCATATAAGGAATGCAAAACTTTCTTTTCCTATCCAAGTGCAGTGAAACCCTCAGATTTTCTATATAGATTTTTCCTCAAAATCTTCATTTAGAAAAGTTGTTTTTCACATTTTATGTGCTTAAAGATTATGCATGGAAGCAATTGATAGTACCATCCTTATAAAATTTATTCTTGTCACGGGAGAATAGGTTCATAGTAGTCTAGACCTTCTCATTGTCCATAACCTTTAATTACAAGCATCGCCTTGTGTTTATCAATTGATCCATCTATTTTCAGCTTCCTCTTGAAAATCCACTTGGATCCTAGAATTTTATGCCCAAGGGAAAGATCCACTAGTGCTCATGTGTGATTTTGCAGTATGGAATCAATTTCGCTTTTAATGGCCTCTATCCACAAATGTCCTTCATTAGAGCTACCGCCTCTTTAAAAGTTCGATGTTCATTTTCTAATAGATAGGTAAAAATAATCCGGACCAAAAGGTTTTTATGATCTTGCTCTTTTACTACGTCTAGGTTAATTTTGAACCTCTTCATTTTCTTCGTGTTCTTAGTCCGGACTATTTTTACTAATAATCTCAAATGTTCATTTTGACGAAATTGGTCCTTCTTTATACTTACAAAAAAATAAATGTTCAAAAAAGATGCACTTTTGATTCTATTATCGTGTTCTTGTGTATGAATAAAAATTTAAACTCATATACAAGGAATCAATATGTACTACTATTATGTGCATAGCCTATGAAAATGCAATTAATTATTCATAGATCGATTTCAACTTTTTAGATGTAGATATTGTTGACCTGTGATTCAATATAATTCCACTTATTTTGATTATAACAAACAATACACTTATATTTCTCACAAATCTTGTTTATTGAGTTTCTTAAACATTCAAAAACTCAAATCGTCATCCGTTGAAGAACAAGCAATCAAAAGAAATTCCAGGAGAACAAGAAAATTGAATATTAGAGTTCAGAAATTATTTATCGAAACATCAATTTATATGTAAATGTATTAACTCATCGATTTTTACTAAGTGCATGAAGCTCAAACTATTTCTCATAATTCATCACTTGTATAAAAATATTTTTGATATAAAAATGATTTTGAGAAAATGAACATTTTGACATAGAAAATAAAAGTTCAAAGTCCATATACTTCGGTCGACTGATCTGCTCAACCAAAGTATGAACCGGTCAACCGATTGATCAATCGAAGTGTCAGTCGAAACTCCAACGGTTTGAATTTTACAACGGCTATATTCACACTTCGGTGGACCGAAATTGATCAACCAAAACTTCTTGATTTTCAATCTTTTGATCTATAAATAGTCATCTCTTTTGCATTCAATTTAAACAACTTACAAGAGCAATTAAGAGAGTACATTTATTGAAAAATATTGAGCTTACTTAAGTATATATTCTATTTCATTTATTACAAAGAATCTCTTGATTGTTAAAATTAGTTTCATCTATTTCATCAAGAATTCTATCTTGCAAAAAAACTTCCCAATCTCATTTCAATTCTAGATAAATGTTTTCTTTACCAACACTTATATTGAAGTGTAAATCTCTCTTCATACTTAACTTGTATTATTTGTTAAGAGAGATCATTGGTTGCAAATTTTGATACAAACATATAAACTATTTCATTATCCATCTTTCATCAAAGTTTACAATATAAACAATTGAGTTTCATTATTTGATACCTATTGAAATGTTATCCTAACTCTTTAAATACTTGACTTGATTATATCATTTGTTAAGATAGTTCTTTAAATTGTAAAATTATCATTTATATTTTGGTGGTTTCGAGAGCCTTGTGAAAACTCGATTGTTGTTAAGGATAGGTACTCCTTGTTGCAAGTCACCTTAAGAAAAGTGCTCCCTGTTGTAAGTCACTTAAGGATAAGTGCTCCTTATTGTAACTCAC
>CAIGRB010068936.1:42559-73783 GCA_903798255.1 Fraxinus quadrangulata
CTTTGCCATCAAGTCTCAAAAAGATAACTTTGGAGCGTGGTAGAATTGATTGGGGATGCATGAGTATTTTTGGTTCCTTGCCCAATCTAGAAGTGCTGAAATTGCGTGAGTATGCCTTCCAGGGCAC
Source organism: Fraxinus quadrangulata (assembly GCA_903798255.1). Classification (NCBI taxonomy): domain Eukaryota; kingdom Viridiplantae; phylum Streptophyta; class Magnoliopsida; order Lamiales; family Oleaceae; genus Fraxinus; species Fraxinus quadrangulata. The sequence continues at coordinate 42,687 of CAIGRB010068936.1, forward strand.
AGAGTGGTTTCCAAATGAAGGGGAATTTCTCAGACTAAAATTCCTACTAATTTCGGAGACAGATTTGGTGCACTTGAGAGCCAATAGTACCCATTTTCCAAGTCTCGAGCACCTAATCCTCAGGAATTGTGCGAATTTGGAAGAGATCCCATCTGATATTGGAGAAATACAGACACTTGAAATAATTGAGATCGATTACTCCAATCCTTCTGCTGTGGATTCGGCAAAGAAAATACTAGAAGATCAACGAAGCCTGGGAAACGATGGCCTTCAAGTTGTCATCCATCCAACAACAGCAAAAGTCTATCCTCTAAATTTTGGGGTAATTAAATTCCTCTACCCATATTTGTATTTTACTTTCTTCATTTTTAGATGCACCAGGCCGCATATTAATTGACTTCCAACAGATCAAGCAAGATGAATCAGGTCGCTATTATCAACCCGAAACCAAAATTGATCGGTTAAAGGTAAATCAATTCCTTGACCAATAACTATATGTTACTACTTAGCTTTTAGATACATGAAGCAAAATTGTCATAAAAAAATTAGGATCCATTTTGATTCTTTGAAGTAGAATTACCGTTGTCGTCTCGTCCACAAGTCTCAATTAAGCAACTACTCACCAATGATTATGTATTGTCAGGCTAATGCAACGTCTGGAAGCAGCAGCTCCAATTCTTTGGAATTTTTCCCCATGGATTGATTGAATTCTGTAACGCATGAACACTGGGAGGTATCTCAGTAATCAACTCTACCTTCTTCCAACACCATGAATGCCTTTTTGAGTTTCATCACTTGTGCAACTGCAGCTTGTTTGTTATTATTGAGATTGTATTTTACTTTTAAAGAGTTTTTAGCTTTGGATTGTACTGTGTTATCCCAGTTGTTCTATACAACATTATTGATTTCACTCGTTGGCATTTGATGTGTTGTGCTAAAGTTTCAAGTTTTGTGATTTCCTATTTGTATACGTATCTTTCTATTGAGTAATAAAACTTCTTTAACAGTTTCACTCAACAAAAAGTGTACACTTTCTTATGATCCTGTGGTGATTCTTTTATGATATTGAAATACTATCATGCAACTTGGTACAATAACATCAATTCATTGAAATATGAATCAAGATATTACTTCTTAGTGCATATTGTCCTGTTTAAAAGTACATTTTCAAGAGCTTTTTTGTACAATACATATTGCCCTGATGCATATTATCCTTTTAAGTAGAGTTAGAGGTGAATATCGTTCGATTGGTTGATTTTTGATCTATTTTCACATAGCCCATGTTTGGAAGCCATTTTGGCCAAATGCTGCAGAATATATTTTTTGACCGTTTCAGCAGGTGCCCGGGACTCAGACAAGCTGCAATTATTGACGACAGATTCTGCACATGCTGCAAATTACCGAAATTGCCCTTTCTTAAAGAAGAATGATTTTTTTTTTGTATAGGGGCAAATTGGTAATTTGACTGTAATTATGGTTCCTCTGACAACTCCAATGTAACGGCTAGAATTTTTCTAAAAATATGACACAAAATGGCTCCCAAACATGGGCTAAATCATTTTAAATGGTTTTAAAAAAAATAAACCAAATCAAATCAAACTAACTTCTAAGGTTCTGTTTGGTCTAAACTACTGTTTACTTAGTGATATAAAGTTTACATGTCTCAAATTAAATAAAACATAAATATTTGAGCAATCAAAATTGACTAATGTTGCATTTCTGTATTCGGGTACAAAGTAATGAATATAATAATATGCATAACCAATTCATAAGTATCAGATAAATAATTCAAATATTGATTCTTTAAGCCATTGATAATAGCTGGAGATGTATTGGAGATCTAACTTTTGTAGACATTCTCTATTTAGCTTATATACGATCTCTTGAGCTATTCATATTAGTATTTGAGAAACTCCAAAAATCTGGGGCACATTTTCACACAAGTTATTGTTACGAAAGGGGAAATTAAAGGTAATTATACTCATTCCGTCCCATTTGTATATCCCAGTTGTTCTGTACGACATTATTGATTTCACTCGTCAGCATTTGATGTGTTGTGCTAAAGTTCCAAGTTTTGTGATTTCCTGTTCGTATACATATCTTTCTATTGAGCAATAAAACTTCTTTAACAGTTTCACTCGACAAAAAGTGTGTACTTTCTTATGATCTTGTGGTGATTCTTTTATGATATTGAAATACAATCATGCTACTTGTACAATAGAAACTACACACTTTTTGTCGTATATGTATCTTTCTATTGAGTAATAAAACTTTTTTAAAAGTTTCACTCAACAAAAAGTGTATACTTTCTTATGATCATGTGGTGATTCTTTTATGATATTGAAATACAATCATGCTACTTGTACAATAACATCAATTCATTGAAATATGAATCAAGATATTACTTCTTAATGCACAGTTGGATTTGGATGATGCGTTACTGAAAATTGACAAGATGTCAGCAACTTTGACTGCGGAAGAAAAATTATGGAAGGATAAGAAGACAATCTCTCACATTCATCTTCATCTATCAAATACTATTCTTCGGGACGTTTTGAAGGAGAATTCTGCAGCTGCTTTATGATTAGAATATTGTGCATAACTAAAAGTCTGACAAGCAAATTGAAACTCAAGCAGCGTTTATACTCTTATAGCATGGCAGAAAGAGGATCATTGGAAGACCACCTGGCTGTATTTAAGGAGATCGTTGTTGGTTTGAAAACTTTGAAAGTAGAGTATGATGAATAAGATTTGGCCTTGATCATATTATGTTCGTTGCCCGCTTCGTTTTTTTCTTTTAGAAACACTATCTTGTATAATCGTAATACTCTCACCATTGAGGAGGTGTATGATACTTTGTATTTAAAAGAGAAAATGAAGCATCTTATTTTTAAGGCTAGAGATGGAGCTGGCTTTGTTGTTCATGGTGGTTTTGGAAGTGGCAGATCGAAGTCGAAGTTTAGTAATCATATCTGTAACTACTGCAAGAAGAAGGGGCACTTGAAGAAGGATTATCACAAATTGCAGAATAAAGAAAGGACGACTGCAAGTAGAAATTCAAATACTTCAGGCGAAGCAGACCTCGCGGAGAACGTTGTAAGTGATGGAGAGCTCTTGGCTATTTCTGACAACAAGTCTAAATCAGATGATGATTGGATTCTAGATTCAGCATGTGTGTTTCATAAGTGTCCAAATAAGGACTTTTTTGCTACATATGAAGTTGTTTTCAAAAGTGTCGTGGTTATGGGAAACAACGCACCTTGTCAAGTTGCTGAAATTGGTACAGTCAGATTGAAGCTTTTGGATGGAACAATTAGAACGATTGGCCAAGTTCGACATATTTCGGATTTGAAGAAGAATCTTATCTCTTTGTCCATCATTGATTCAAAAGGTTATGCGTTCTTTGGTGGAGGTAGAGTTTTGAAAGTTTGTAAGGGTGCCAAAATTGTATTGGATGGATGGAAAATGTCTCAATTATACATCTTTCAGGGACATGCAGAATTTGGAAGAGTCAATCAGCACATGTTCAGTACCGTGATGGACATTCAGTTTGGTACAATACATTTAGGAGCTCATAAATGGTTAGATTTGAAGAATACAACTAAATAAAATTTTGAAGATGTGGATAATGCAGCTTTGCCATCATCACATACGGTGTCATTGTATTCAGCTGCTAAAGACACATCAAGTGGAACAAGGTATGTACATGTTGATTTTGTTGAGCATGCTTTAAGTGGAGTAGAAAGTGTACAATTTAGTAAGAGGCCTCTGAAAGAACATTTGGTAATGATTTTGTTTTGGGTGCGTGTTACAACCCATTTTGGTTAATTTAATCATTGTGAATTTTTTTGGAATATAAGGTAATTCTGCATATTAGTGCTTGAATTTATTGGAAAATGTGGAGTTTTATTTTTTTATTTATTTTTGGAGAATTATTTTTTTGGTTATTGTTAAAGAAGTCAGTTCATTCTTTAGTAGAATTCGTGTCAAGGTGGAGATTGTTGGAATTTGGGTGTGACCCGAATTCTTTTGTTGAAGTGTTTGAAAAATTCTAATTGAAGTGCGCGTCATGAAGAATTTAAGTTTGGAATGCTATTGGAGTCCTATATTAAGTTGAAATTTTATTTTAGAAATTCATTGGGAATTTGAATTTGTTTTGGACTCAATTTTTGATATCCTACTTCATCAACAACTCTAATAGGAGTGTTTGGATATCCCCTACATGTTTCCTATAAATACTAGGCTCTTCTATACAATTTAATAAGTGTGAGAAAATAGATTATTAGAATTGTAGGATTCATTGTAATTTTCTCTATTCTCCATTATTTTTAAGTCAATAAAGCTGTTAATTCCTCTACTGTCACATTCTTGTCTTCTTTATTCTTTTTTCTTGATCATATACTTCATTATTATTTGTCAGATAATTTCAACATCTCAATTCGGTGATTGGTGTCATAACAAGTGGTATCAATCCTAATAGGCATCAAATGGGACTCTTAATATTTTATTACTGACAACGATTGACGAATCATGACCGCTCGTGCTGACTCAAAAAATCATGGGTCCATCACTGATTCTACATTGAATGATATCTTGCTTTATTCTATAAAAACTCATTGAGCATAATTTGTATGTAATCTCATAGGTTAATTTCACAAATGGTCACTGAAGTTACCTAAAAATCACAAAACGATCACTGAAGTTTAAAACTTACAGAAAATTTGTAACTACTGTAAGAAGAAAGGACACTTGAAGAAGGATCGCTACAAATTACAGAATATAGAAAGGATAGCAGCAAGTAGAAATTCAAATACTTCAGGCGAAACAGATCTCGTGGAGAACGTTGTAAGTGATGGAGTGCTCTTGGCTATTTCTGATAATAACTCTAAATCAGATGATGATTGGATTCTGGATTCAACATGTGTGTTTCATATGTGTCCAAATAAGAACTTGTTTGCTACATATGAAACTGTTTTCAAAGGTGTCGTAGTTATGGAAAATAACGCACTTTGTCGTGTTGCTAGAATTGGTACGGTCAGATTGAAACTTTTGGATGGAACAAATAGAACACTTGACTAGGTTCGACATGTTCAGGATTTGAAGAAGAACCTCATCTATTTGTCAATCCTTGATTCAAATGGTTTTGAGTTCTTTGGTAGAGGTAGAGTTTTGAAAGTTTGTAAGGGTGCCCAAATTGTATGGAAGGGATGAAAAATGTCTCAACTATACATCTTGCAGGGACATGCAGAATTTGCACAAGAGCAGATTAGTGACAGAAATCAAGTCAGCTTAACTCAAGAGCAATATTCACAACTGATAGCCTTGCTGAAATCAAAAACCAATGAATATCATGCACTCACTCCAAAGCACATTGATACATCCAAAATTTCTGGTACTTATATGTGTTTGTCAACTTACAACAGAAAGGTTTAGCCTAACTTAACTACACATTAGGTTGTAGATACTGGGGCTACAGACCATATGGTCTGCTTAGCTTCATTTCTCACAGTCATTAAATCTAAAATATCTCAATCTGTGACTCTACCTAATGGAGATATAACAATAGCTACTCATGTAGGAAGTGTTAAACTTACAGATGACTTAGTACTTCATGATGTTTTGTGTGTACCATCTTTTTCCTTTAATCTTATCTCTGCCAGAAAGCTTGCTCAAATATCAAAATGTTGTCTCATATTTATTTCTAATTCATGTTATGTGCAGGACCTTTCAACTTGGAGGATGATTGGTCTAGGTGAAGTGAGGCAGAGATTGTATCAGTTGGTGCAAGGAGAAGTATCTTCTACAAGCCTGATCCATGACTTACCAAAACTTGTTAACAGAACTGTTTGTCTACCTCCAGTATTCCCAATAAAGAAGGTTTTAATCTGTGGCATTTTAGATTAGGTCACCCCTCAGATTCTAGGTTACACTTAGCTGATTTACACCATGACTTTGGAACAAAATGCACAAGGATCCCTGTTCTATCTATCTCTTAGAAACATTACATAGGTTACCTTTCAGTATTAGCCGAAGCAGGTCTGAAAAGTGTTTTGATTTGATCCATTGTGACCTATGGGGGCCTTGTATTAACCTTGCTTATGATGGATCAAAATATTTTCTCACCATTGTTCATGATCACAGCAGGTGCACTTAGGTTTACTTGTTGAAATTAAAGTCTGATGCCTCAATCATTTTGAAAACCTTTTATACCATGATTGAAACACAATTTCATTCCAAGATTAAAGTCATCAAAACAGATAATGGAGAGGAGTTTAACTTAAAACAATTTTATTCTGAAGAAGGAATAATACATCAGACAACGTGTGTGGAGACTCCCCAACAAAATGCAATTGTTGAAAGGAAACATCAACATATTTTAAATATTGCAAGGGCATTAAAATTTCAAAGTGGGCTGCCTATGCTATATTGCAATGACTGTGTCCTTACAGCAATTTTTCTTATAAACAGGACACCTACCCCCATACTTAATAATAGAACACCCTTTGAAGTCCTTTTTAAAATTAAGACATATTATTCCAGCTTTAGGGTGTTTGGCTGCCTTGCCTTTGCTATTACATTGGTACATAAAAGACACAAGTTTGATTCAAGGGTAAGGAAATGTGTGTTCTTGGGATATCCTTTTGGGACCAAAGGTTACAAGTTGCTGGACTTGGAAACCAATAAAATTTTCTTATCAAGAAATGTGATTTTCCAAGAACAGATTTTCCTTTATAGAGAGTCCAGTGCTAAGGCTGATGATCATGTGCCAAATCTCTCTCATAAACTACCTGGTCCTACAGACTTAGCATATTTTCAGCCAAGCAATATTAACTTAAACTATCCTGATGATTCCAATTTCCAATTACAAGCTGAGCCTGAACAAAATCCTAATCAGAGCATAGAAACTTCTGAAGCCAATCAACCCTCTGTTGGACCTGCTTCCTCACCTGATGTTATAGAGACTTCCCATATGCCACGAAGATCTGATAGAAGTAGAAGAACACCAACTTACTTGCAAGATTTTATTTGTCAACAATCATCCTCACTCACTCATTCTCAAGAGTCTAAGAAGGAGAAAGGTGCTGCAGTTTCAGGTAAACCATTCCTTCTATGTACATCACTTTCATATCACAGAATATCTAATAAGCACAAAGTCCTTGACTCATCTATACTAGCACAATCAGAACCTACTACTTACCAAAAAGCTATCAAAAATCCTATGTGGTGTGAAGTAATGCCGGCTGAGATAAAACCTCTTGAGTTAAATCAGACTTGGACTATAATAAATTTGTTAACTGGAAAGGAACCTATAGGATGTAGATGGGTTTATAAAGTAAAATTCAATGCTGATGGAATAGTTGAAAAGTATAAGGCAAGGTTAGTGGCAAAGGGATACACTCAGCTGAAGGGAATTGACTACCACGAGACATTCTCACCTGTGGCGAAGTTAATAACAGTGAGAACATTGCTTGCAGTGGCAGCAGCAAGGAGTTGGTACTTACATCAGTTTGACGTGAATAATGCATTCTTACATGGGGACTTGGAGGAAGAGGTCTATATGAAAGTGCCTCTTGGTTATTGTGTTGATGGAGGCTCAAAGGTTTACAAACTTAATAAAAGTTTGTATGGTTTGAAGCAGGCGTCTAGACAATGGTACTCGAAGTTGTCAGCCTTCATCATCAATCAAAGATTCCACCAATCCAAGGCTGATTATAGCCTATTCACAAAGAGCTCAGGTGACTCATTTATAGCCATTTTAGTTTATGTAGATGACATAATAATAGCTGGAAATGATTAGAAGGTTATCAACTCACTTAAGGTTACACTTGATAATAAGTTTTAAATTAAAGATTTGGGAAACTTGAAGTATTTCCTTGGAATAGATGTGGGTCGATCAGCAAAGGAAATTCAAATTTACTAGAGAAAGCATGCATTGGACATCTTAGCAGACACAGGAACCATTGGGGCCACTCCAGCCAAAACACCACTTGATCAAAACACCAAACTGTCCAAAGATGATGGAGAGATTCTTGCTGATCTAGCATCGTACAGAAGGTTGATAGGGAGGCTGCTCTATTTAGCAATTACCAGGCCTGATATATCCTATTTAGTGAATTTGTTGAGCCAAGCAGTGACCTAAAGTACCACATATGAATGCTGCACATAAAGTCCTTAGGTATGTCAAAAAATCACCAAGCCAAGGACTGTTGTTTCCTTCATCCTCTAATTTACAAGTTAAGGCATATAGTGATTCAGATTGGGGTGTCCAGATTCTAAAAGTTCAGTAACTGGGTATTGTGTGTTCATTGGTTCATCTTTGATATCTTGGAAATCCAAGAAACAAAGCACAGTCTCAAAGTCTTCAGTAGAAGCAGAGTACAGGGCCATGGCTGCTGTTTGTGTGAATAACATGGCTAAAATACGTACTTGATGATCAGCAGGTGTCTCATTCATAGTTGGCAGAGTTGTTCTGTGAGAATCGAGTAGCTTTACTCATAGCTGCTAATCCCATATTTCACGAAAGAACAAAGCACATTAAGTTAGATTGTCATTTGGTGCGTGAAAAACTACATGAAGGAAGCATTGTTACGAAGCATGTTAGGACTAGTGAACAAATAGTTGATATACTAACTAAGCCTCTCACATCTATTGTTTTCTATTCTCATTTGATCAAGATGGGAGTAGAAGACATCTACTCTTCACCTTTAGGGGGGCTATTGAAATTCAAGATTACACCTGGTCACAAGCTGAAGCAAGCTGGAACAATCAAGAAGGGTCTAAAAGATCCAACAACAGAAAATGCACTACAGGGAACAGACGCACATGCTGGAGGAGAGTAGATTCCAATTCTGTTATTATTGGTTATGTATTATAAGTGTGCCAATAGTTATTTGACACTTGTATAGGTTTGTTAGAATTTGTTCTATATATTTGTAATTGAGCCTTCATAATTATAAGTAAATTGAATGAAATTATTATTCAGCATTCTCTTCTCCTCTTAACGCGTGCTGCTGCTTTGCTGGTTGTTGAATATTGTTCAGCAAACACAAAAATCCTTTTCTTGGTATAGTGTCTCTTTTCTTATACCATGAACATGAATGCTAAGCCTGATCAATCTCCACTGTGTAGGTTCAAAAAAATAAAAATGTTGAAACACCAAGTCTAAGTTATCTTTTTCCTAACTTAAGAATCAAATTGCTTTCCGCCATCACCACCTCAACATTCTTAGGTTTCAATTGATGAGTATGATCAAGAAAAGTTTGACATTGGCACATGCTACAATTCTATATATATTCTTTTAATTCTATCTAATCTAACGTACTAAATATATCAAAACAATTTGACCCTTGTTCAAGAGAGTCAAATTGACATGGGCAGATCTGTAGTGGGGTCACTTGCCCCCACACACTAAATTTGAAATCAAAATTTTGTAGAACATTTTCTAAGATTTTGCTCAAAATTTTCAAAAAATTCCTTAATAGTTTTCAACTTTTCCTCCACAATTAAAATTTTGTAAAATTTGCTCCCACGACTCTAAATTTCTAACTCTGCCCTGCAAGTTGATCCATTTTTTCTTCTCCGACATCCTTCAACTCTCAACAAATAGGTAAACACTTGCATAATTCTCTGTACTTTATTATAGTATCTTCCTTCATGCATTTGTTAGGAAAAACCTTAACCAGAAACATCAATGCTTTTATGTGGTGTTTGTCAATTTCTCCACGTGGACCACATGTATTGTTTCATTTCACCTTTCACCTAGGGTACTAATTTATACTGCAGTTTTCATACTTTCATTTGCGCCCTTACGCCAAAGAGTAAAGACCCCCACCCCACAAAACAACTCTCTCTCAAGTCTCAAGCAAACAAGACCAGAATCTGCTGCCTTGAGTTAACAAATTAGTTTTATCAATGGCTTCATAACTTAATCCACACACAAGTTCAAGATTTCAAAGTTCTTGCTCTTGCAAAAATAGACCAAGAATGCTCAAAGATTTCCTTAGAGATGATTACTAGTCAAGTCATCCACGCAAAACCTCGCATGTACTACTCAGAAGCAGATCGAGAAAAGTTGCTGAAACTACAATTTCTGCTATCCACAAGGTCATAAATGTTGTAAAACTTTTCGAATTTTCTTCTGTGAAATCTCCATTGGTTTTGCCAAGAAGCTTTTCACGTAAATTATCAAGAAGCAGCAGAAATAGAAGTGAAAATTTTCAGGAAGTTTCAGTTACAGTGAAAGTCAAGGACATTTTAAGGTGGAGGTCTTTTAGGGACTTGGTGGAGGAGAAATCTCCGCCGGGCAAGACCACCATAGCCGCCTTGGCCACAACCTTGGAATTCCACAAATTTTCAGAGGAGAATATACAATTTTGGTGCAGTGAAAATGCTGTGCTCTTGGATAAAAATGGGGTTGAAATAGGTGAAAAATGTTTTCGTGAGGAGACTGTCGGCCAGACCACAAATCATACATCAGGAACAACATGGAATCTTAAGGTAATTTATTGTCTTAAATAATATAATATTTTTATAATATCTTGATTTTCATTGTCTGCTGTGAACAATCAAAGTTTAATGGTTCGTGGGGGTTGATGAATCCTGTTTACAAATATAAAATTAAAGGGCAAGTTGTTGCATATAGACAAATTAGATGATGTCACGAGAGAGTTATAAGACCATACATTCATTTAAGATTTCTTCTTAAATATTAAATGATAATCAAGAACTACCACCTAAGCTTTCTCTCAACGTATTTGTCGGTCACGGGGATTTTTTTCGTATTATTCGATTCATCACTTTCGTAAATGTTACACCTCCATTTGGCAAAATTTTATAAATGATCAAATTGTTGAGATTTAAAACTTGAACTTTATGAATCTTTTATTTCTATTGTCAAAATAAATCACTGAAAGAATAAGAAAGTGCAAAACATACCTTGCCATGTTTGACAACTATTATTTCAAAACTCTTTACTCTACATATTCATTTTCAACAACACAATCACAAAATAAAATATTTTGCATGTAACTTAATTTTTTTCATATTTTTCAATTGCACATTCTCTAAAAATTGATCACTATTTAAAACTTTATTTTTACCAAATAATGACCATCAAACAGGAGCCTTGACTATTGTATTGAATATTGAAAATGTAATTGCGATATCTAAAATTGGTTTCTTAATATTTAATCTCGTTTCTTTGATTTCTTGTTCTTGATTCTTAATTGCAGGTTCTAGATCTTCTTCCTCGATATCTTTTCTTTTGATATTCTTGTGTTAATGGAATGACACGAAAAATGAGAACTCACGAACGATTTAGGGACCATAACTCTCAATATATATCTTTCAATATGTATTTTGGCTCATCATGAAATATAATCCAAAAGAACATGATCTCTGCACATATTTAGCTCAATACCATATTAGATGCCCAAACTCCAATAACTTTAATTTTTTCTTAGATCACTTTAAATGAGTTTAACCTTAAGATAATATTTAATACATAATTAATTACATATGTAGGCTCATATGACAAATTAAAACTCAACAATCTCCTACTTGAACCACATATGTTATCTTATAAATGTGCATAACCTTATGAACTTAATTTTGCTATCATAATGAAAAATATCTCCAAACAATCTCATTCATTGATTATGTCAATATATGATCAAAGCAATTTTCGTTACAAATATCATAATTAAACTCATCAATGGTCGCGCATATCAACAAATCAAATGACATAATTCAAGTATGGGCACGCTCATGAAAATTATATACAATGTGATTCAAACATGTCTATTTTCAACTGGTCATACTTTATTCTTTAATGAGCTTAAAAAAATTAATTTGGGTGAAAATAACTTAATATTTTATTTCTGAAATAACATGAATGTACACAAACAAAATCATGTGTCTAAACAAGCAACATCCAAATAAAAACTCCTACTAAACTAACATATCATCAAAACGTACAACATCCATGTAAGCAGTGTATTCATGAAAGATCTTAGGTTGTAGCCATTTAGTAAATGAATATGCTATCATGAAGTTTGTCCCAATTAGAAACTTGATCTCTATAGCAACTTGACCATTCTAAACTCTCTTTTTAACAATTAGGAATTTAATGTTTATAAACTTAGATTTTATTAAACTCATGTTTTTTTAATAAAACACTATCGATTTATTGTCACAAAATAATTTAAGTGGTATTTCAATTTCATCCAAATTTAGTAGTCTAGTGACAAAGTTTCGCAGCCATATTCCTTAATTGAATGCCTCATAACATGCTATAAACTCCACTACCATGGTTAAAAAAGTTATGAGTGTCTGCTCAGTACTCTTCCAGGATATAACTTCTACAACCTACGGTAGACATGGCCTAATGTGGATTTCCAACTGTCTTGGCATCCAGCAAAATCTGAATCAGAATATTCAATGATCTTTAATTGGTCTAATTTCCAGTATGTGACTATGTAATCATTTGTTCTCTACTGATCCCTCATAACCCGCTTTACTGCCCTCCAATTATCCATCCCAAGATTACTTAAACATGTATCCAACATTCCAACAATAAATGCTATATTCAGACGTATGCAAACTTGAGCATACATTATCTCTCAATTGTTGTAGCATATGGAATTTTCTACATTTCCTACTCTTCAATGTCATTCTAAGGACATTGATTGAGATTGAACGTGTCTCCTTTAGCAATAGGGTTTCATCGGTTTACAATCTTCCATCCTAAATCTCTCCAAGTACCTTTTTGATATAGCCTTTTGTGATAGTCCAAGAGTATCATGAGAATGATCACAGTATATTTATATCCCTAATACAAAAGAGACGTCACCAACATCTTTCATCTCAAAATTCTTCAATAGAAATTTTTTGGTTTCATACAATAAATATGTATCATTGCAGGCAAACACTATGCCATTGACATACATTACTAAGAAAATATACTTACTCCCACTACACTTATGGCATATACAATCATCAACTGCATTTATCTCAAAACCAAAAGAGATAATTACTTAATGAGATTTTTGATACTATTAACAGGAAGCTCTTTAAGCCCATAGATGGATTTTTTTAATTTTAAAATCATTTCTTTGTGTCTCCAGACAAAAAAATTCAAGTTGCACCATATAAATTGTCTCGCAATGTCACCATTGAGAAACGCCATTTTTACATCCATTTGATGTAGTTCAAGATCAAAATATGCAACAAGTGCTTAATAGTCCTAAAAGAGTTTTTTTTGTAGAAATCAAAGAGAAAGTCTCTTTAAAGTCAATACTTTCTTTTTCAATAAAACCTTTTTCAACAAGACAAACTTTATATCTATCAATATCACCATTTGAAATGTACTTTGCATCAAAAGGCAATGGGATGAGTTCTCAAATGTCATTGTCCTTCATGGACTTTATCTCTTCATTCATGTCATCAATCTACTTTTGAGAATTATTCATTTGCATGGCTTGATAAAAATTGATTAGATCTTCGTCTAGCAATCCAATACCATTCTCATGTTCTTAGAAATGGACTATAAAGTCATATGGAATTGTCTTTCTCATTTCTCTAATGAATCTCATAATGGTATTTGTTCTTGAAATTGTTAAGTTTTCTTCGAGAACGATCTCTTAGTTGTATATAGAGGGTTCTGAAATATTATCTTGATCCATAATTGCTTCTTAAAAAAAATTGGAACAAAATTGTTTCACTGATCCTAATCATTGTCAATGGCAACAAAATGAATAGTTTTATATTCCTCCTCAAAGATAAAATCTCTAACTGTATCTCCTTCCACACAAACTCCACTTCAAAGAATCGGGGATTTTTTATTTTGAAAATGACTTGTTGGTGGGATCATAGAATTTGTAACCCATCGACATCTCAAAATATCCAATAAACTAGCAACTGTCACTTTTGGAGTCCAGTTTCTTTTTATTAGGCCTATAAGGCCTTGATTTAGTTAGATAACCCCAAATGTGTGAGTGCTTCAAAATAGGCTTTTTGCATGTCCAAAGCTTATAAAGAGTTTTGATAGTTGCTTTATTTGGAACATTATTGTGAATGTACGCTACAATCTTTAGTGATTCTCTCTGTAGAGATTCTGGCAAGATAGAATGACTAATTATATTCCTTACCATGTCGTTAAATGTTCTATTTTGTCTCTCAACAACACCATTCATGCTTAGACATCCTGGCATGGTGTACTGTAAGATGATTCCATATTTCTCTAAAAATTTAGCAAGACTCTGAATGTTGTTCTTTTGATCTGTCATATCTGTCATATTATTCGTCGCCAAGGTTAGATTTGACGTATTTTATTCTTTTTCTGATTTGAATTTCAACATCAATCTTGTAATTCTTGAACATGTCCAGTGATTAAATTTCTCATGAACAAAATCTAGGTAGACATAATGAGAAAAATCGCCTATGAACGTAATATATGAATGCTGATCATTCGAAAATGTCGAATGGAATGGCCCACAGAAATCTTTACATATTAGTTTTAAGACAACCGAAGTCCTATTGTCACCTAACATCCTTATATTTATTTGTTTATTCTTAATGCATTTAACTCAAACATTAAAGTCCTAAAAATCAAAAGGATCAAGAATTCTTTCTAATACAAGCTTTTTGATTCGCTTTTGAAAGATGTGACATAATCGCTTTTACCATAATAAAGCGAAATTCTCATCGATTAATTTTCGTTTAATACCACTTGAATTCACATGCAAGATTTCATTAAGTGAGGTAATCATATTATGTAAATATAGATTATCATATATTGATAAAATCGGAACCCACAACATTTGCATTAAGAAAAAGACTAAATTTTTTTTTTAAATGAACAAAAATAACCAAAATTATCCAATACAAAAATAGAAACCAAATTTCATCAAAAGACAGATACCATGAACGTCTCTTTCAAATCCAAATAATAATCACAAATGGTTTTCGGCTATTCAGACAACTTTGCATAGACACTTATATGAGTAGTGGCACTGGAATCAATATACCAAGTATGTTTAGGTACTAAAGCTAAATTAACCTTACAATGGACCAAAGTGAGAAGCGTACCTTTCTTTACATGTCAGTGTAGTATTTCATACAATCCTTCTTTAAGTGTTCTAAATTTTCACAAAAGTAACAGCCAAATGATTCATCATTTTCAGGCTTTTACTCTTTCTTTTGAGTTGGACCAAAGACAGCTTTCTTATTTTTTTTTTTTTCTTTTCTTGAATTTGTCCTTAGAGCTGTTCAACTAGTGAACACTTTTTGTTTTGTCTTGCTTCAACAGTTTTTCTTCTAGCACACATTATGAAATGAACTCATTAAGAGTCAACTTCTCATTTTGACAAGTATAACGGACCTTAAATTAATTTAAATGTGCAGAAAGATAAAAATCAAATACACGAGCAAATCATCAAACAACTCAAGCTTTTATGCCTTTTATTTTGAAACAATATGAGGCATCTCAATGATGTACTCTCTTATACTTCATTTACCCTTATACTTTTGTAAAACTAAGTTCATCAGAAGAGCACTAGTTTCAGCCTTATCGCTTTTTATAAAATATTTTTCAATTTCCTCAAGAAATTCTTTGGTAGTAGTTAGCTTATCGGACATAGCGCTCCTGAATGATTCTAAGATTTCACGCTTCATGATCATAAAATTCATGTGGTTTGGACGATCTACTAATCAAAGTCCCATTTTTCATCGGCACAACTTTTATCTGTAAGTGCAGCTGATTGTTCTGTTCTTTACGCAAGGTTTAAGTCCGTGCAGTCAAAAACGATCTAAATGTCCTCTTTCCAATTCTTAAAGTTGGTTCCATTAAGTGCTTGAATTGAGTTGATGTTGCCAGATATTGAAGAAGTTGATGAATTAACTGAATAGAGAACAAAACTAAAATATATGTACACATAAGAATTTGTATTAAACCATCAATGAATTCAAAAATACACATGAGAACCTACGTACGATTTGGGCCAAGGCCAGGGCCATAACCCTATATATATCTTTCCAGATATATTTTGACTCATCATGAAATGCAATCCAAGGAAATCTAGTATATACCCATATTTAGGTCAATACCATATTAGATGTCCAAAGCCCAGCAACTTTAATTGTTTATTAGATCATTTTAAATGGATGTAGCCTTAACATAGTCTTTAATACACAATTAATTACATATGTAGGCCCATATAACAAATTGAAACCCAATACAAACTTCATTTTTAACTATACAATTTAATGAATCCACATTTATTATCTATTTATTCACCACTTAATTTTATCTATTTATAAATTATAAATGGAGGTTTAATGGTTAGGCTTCAATTGTAGCTTTATTTATAGATTTATTTAATATGAATTACGCGCTCTCACCTATAGTCTCTATATTAACTTCCTCTTCAGGATCAATCTATTTATTTATATGCTACAAAGAAACTAGATTTGAACTAAACACTGATGACATGTTAAACAGTAATGATATTGTTGTCAAAAAATTTAAATTATTAGAGAAGAGTTTGATAGATTATTATTGTTAAATTTGTATATTTATAGGGAGAATTATCATTTGAGGAATCTAAGCAGCACAGCCCAGTTTCAGTTCTTGATTCTCTATGTCGAAAAGATGAAGAATCCATCTCACCTTTTCAACAAAAAACCTTTGCCAACGTTGAAAGTATGCCTAATTAATCACAATTATCAATAAATTATCATTTCATAGTTATGCCAATAAATTATAATGAATCAGCCATACATTACAGGGAGACATTGCAATCTCAGGATTCAAGAATTCGAGAAAGGAGAAGAAAAAGCCATTTTCGACACTGAAGAGGTGGATGAGGTAAATGCAACAGAAGAGAAAGCTAAGCAGTTGCTCGACCATGTCAAGGCAACAGAATTATCCAAGAATTATCTTATTTGGATCATATTCTATTGGATTTCTTTAGGTTTAAACTGGCTACAAAAGGAAATTTTGGTGATTTTGAAGTAGATTGTGGGATTTTAAGGCAAGCAAAATCTTGGATTAATGGAGAATATAATGATTCATTTGAGTGGGCAATGCAAGAAATGAGGGAGAATTATGTGAAGGATATGGAAAGAGGGCTCATGTGGAATAACAAGTTTAAAGAGGAACAAGAGAAGTTAGCAATGGATTTGGAGATGGAGATTTTGAGAAATTTGTTTGCTGAGCTTTTGGATAACTTTCTTACTTGACAAAATTCAACCAAAGGCATTCAGGCCTACATTATATTCACTCGCACATGAATATAACTTCGTGATGAAGTGGCCATTGCAAGAATTGATAGCAACAACCTCAATTGATGGATGTTCAACAAAAATCACAAGTGTACGATGTCGTCAAATTAGTAATAAAGTGGACATATATAATTCGGATTATGATTAGCACGAGTACCATATTTTCCAATTACTAACCTAAATTTTTCTTACTCTTTATTTAAACCTTTGCAAAAAATTAACAGGGAATTTGTTTTTATTCGAATACTTATTCTAAAATTTGAGTTTTTATTAACCAATTATTAGTTGATAGTGCCGGTTTTGAGAGTAAAAAGATCATAAAAAGTGATAGGACCCAATATTTTACCTTAATTCTCCCTCTTGATTTATCATAAAAAGTCATGAAAAATAATTAACCTGTATATTTGCTCAAACTTCTCAAATTTAACTGAAAATCTCTATCCTGAAAAGTCAAATCTATATAAGCCAGAAAAGTCATTATTCGGATTGCAATTTGTCCCATCGCTTAAATATTTTAAAAGTGACATTAGTATACTTGGAGTGTATTGAATGGACCACATATTAAGTTTAGATCTATAACATGATCGTGTGGAGAATTAAATTCCATTTGAATGGTGAGTATTTTATCTAAATCCTTGCGTAGGGATTGTGTATATCTTTTTGTGAGTTTAATAATATTTTGATTTAATAATGGATGAGATTAACTTGATTGATTAAACAGTTTGATATGTTAGGAACTTAAGAATAAACGAAGTAGAGAACGTGAACTCGTATTGGGAGCCGTCGCCATAAAAAACAATTCGAGTGACTATTTAAGTTTTTTCTTGATGAATGGTTATAAATTTGAATTCAATATTTAGCGATCGCCAAACTTCGAAATTCAAGATTGGCATAGAACAATTGAAGAAAATGGAACTTAAATTAGTGAGAATAATTGGATGGGCAACACGATCACTTGTGCCTACCTAATTATCGAATATTGGATGGGATGAAATATATATACTATAGGACAAAAAAATATTGATGATATTATAGCTTTTGTGATTTTATATACTATAAAAGTGAAATTTTTGAGATTGGGTAGTTTAGAATTGATTATACGTGATTTATTATTGAAACTTCGATAATATATCTTTGAACAATTCCCTTTTATAGCTTGGTAAAGTTTTGGACTCAATTGCCATTATTTTAAATGATTAGGACTTACTGTAATTATAATTAAAGTTCAAGACTACATGCTAAATTAAACAAATTTTTGTCTAATTAGACTTGGACTTGGATTGAAGCTGTTTGTCTATATATATTATTATAGGGTCGAAAATCATAAAGGAAAAGAAAGAAAAAAAATTAAAAAATTTATTTTCTTATTTTCTTGAATTTTTTTTCTTGGTTTGTCCAGCATAGAATTGAGTTTTTGATTTAATTGAAAAAGCATCCTCACATCTGTATAGTCTTGACTTTGTAAAATATCATAGAAGGATCATGGTTGGAAGCCCAAGTTTTTGAAATAAAAAAACTAAAAGTTAGTAATCTAAAAAAGTTAGAAGTTCGTGATTCATATCTGGTCAGCTAATATGCGTAGACATCAAAATGACTCAATTATCCTTTCATTCTATCGAAAGAACTACTAAACTGTTAGATCAATTCACACGGATATATATGATTTAAAATTTGTACAAACTAAAGGTTGTAAAAGTATTTTATTAGTTCTATTGATGAATTCACTCAATATTGTTGTGTGTATTTAATCAAAAGCAAAAATGACGCAATTGAAGTGTTCAAACAATAAATTAGAGGTTGAGAATGAACTAGCAAAAAGATTAAGCCAATAAGAAGAGATAGAAAAGCGGTGAATATGATTTCTTATTTGAACAATTCTAGTCAGAACATGAAATTATTCATCAAGCAATTGTGTCTTGTTCTCCTCAATCTAATGGCATTGCTACATGCAAAAAAATCGAACATTGAAATATATTATAAATGCTATATTGATAAATTAGGGATTAATACAGAATTTGTGGGAGAAAGCTTTGTTATCCGCCAATTATATTCTTAACAAATTGTCATATAGAAAAATGCACAAGATACCTTATGAATTATGAAAATGTCACAAACCTAATTATAAATACTTAAAGGTATGGTGATGTCTAGCAAAGATAGTGATTCATTAATCTGAAAAGGTTAAATATGACTAGAATTTTTGATTGTGTATTTATTGATTATGCCTACCTTAGTAGTGTATATAAATTTATTGTACATAAATCTGAAATTTTAATGTGCATGTTAATGCAATTATTGAATCGAGGGATGCTATATTTTTCGTAAATATTTTTCCTATAACATACAAATCGAATCTACTTCACTTGAGAGACCTCATGATACCATCACTAATAATAATAATAATAATAATAATAATACCTAGTTTGACAAAAAAAACTTTTTGACGTTGACAAATGCACAAGTTAACAAAAATATAATTGGTCGAGAGAGAAAAATGTCCGGTCAGTTTTAACCAATACAAACATGTTACGTCTAAAACTATGGTTGACAATTTTTGTTACTAATCGTGCGTTGATAAAATTTATACCATCCTTTTTCTTAAATTAATGACACAAATTTTGACAATGCATAAATTATCAACAAATATTGATAGCAATCATTGTACGAATAACTTTATTCTATTATTATTGTTTCACGTTCTCCAAAAGAGTAAGTACGTAACATTTTTACATTTTACTATTATTGTGAAAAACGTCATTATCTTTTCTTTTTATTTTTGTTATTTTCACATTTCATAGCCCAAAATGTCATTTTCATTAATTTTATCAATTAAAATTTGTGAAATGACGGTATACCCTTCTATTTAAACAAAATAAAACGAAAAAGAATCCAAGTTTTTTTTAAAAAAAAAAAAAAAAACACAAAGGGCAAACGAATCACAAATAAATTATTAAAAGGGTAATTACCCCATACCTTACATTTTATTATTATTGTGAAATCGTCCCTAACTTTTATTTTTTTAGCATTTTCATCCTTACATCTTTGATTGCGCAAACCATCATTTATATTCATTTTCATTCAATTTCTCAATAAAAAGTAGTGAAATGATGAATATACCATCATATTTAAATAAAAAGAATAAAAAATTAATTACAATCATAATCCCAAATAAATTAGTAAAAAATCAAAAAGTGCAAACAATTTCCAAATAAATTATTAAAAATTATTAAACAAATAAGCACAAACGAATCTCAAATAAATTATTACAAAATTAGAAATTAAAAAAATTAATTTTCTTTATTTTTTTAAATTTAAATAGGAATGTATATTTATTATTTTATAACATTTTGTAAAGGAATTGAACGGAAATGGATAGAAATTATAGTTTACGCAGCCAAATGTATAATTAAGGGTGATAATTCAAAAAAATGAAATGTATGAACTTTTTTTCACAATAATTGTGAAATGTATGGACATTATATGCTATTTACCATTTTAATAATTTATTTGTGACTCGTTTGTACTTTTAAAAAAAATTTGGAACTATGATTGCAATTAGTTATTTCTATTTCTTTTTATTTTATTTAAATAGAAGTGAATATTCACCATTTCACAACTTTTAATTGAGAAAACTGATGAAAATGAACTTTTACGCAATGAAAGGTGAAAATAATGGTGAAAATATCAAAAAATAAAAAATAAGGACGTTTTTCACAATAACAATGAAAGATCCTTACATTATGGGTTAATTACCATTTTTCCAAAATGAGTTGATAATTATCTTTTACTTATTTTGGGTTATTTCCCCTTACATGAAATATTTGTCAGGGCAGTTATAGGTATTGTGCTAACAGTGCTTGTATGATTGCCGTTTTTTTTTTTAAAATGTCATCTCCTAGTGAGAAAATGTCAAGTCCCCGTATAAACCCTTTTAACAATTTTTCCCCGTATGCCAAGCACTGCTAACTTATTTTATTTATCTATTTATTTTAACTTCTTATTATTTTTAATTTTTCCATATAACTTAAGTTTAAAAACATAGAAAAGTAAAAGTCGAGCGAGTTGTTTCCTGATTTCGACTCAAGACAAGGGCTTTTGCTTTGCCACCTTCCTACAGTATAAGAATAGCCTACCCCTAAACGGAAGGACAAAAAGATAAATAAAATTCTATTCTAACTACGTGCGAAGGGAGACGAGGACAGAAGTAACTATGAAACTCAAGATCTTAAGCCTCTGTTTGTTATAGATTAAAATTAAATTTTGATAAAAATTGATGAAATGTGTGATTGAAAGTTGTGGGTCTCATGAAATATGTGATTAAAATTAATTGTTGACTTTGACTTGAGATTAAAATAGATTTTAATGTGTACCAAATAAGGGCTAAGTATTGAAATGAACCCGTAGAGTGTCAAATCTTAATGCTTCGAAGTTTATTCTTCCACCTAATGAGATATCTTGTTTAGCTCCTATTTGATAGCCATTATAAAGAGAAATTTGACGAGAATGATGTTTTTAATAGTATTTAAAGAATATATGGTAAAAGTGTTGGAGAAAATTTTGGATTTACATGCAAAATATTTTATTGTGTAAACGTGTGGTTAAAAATGAATATAAAAAATAAAAAATCACTACAAAAAAGAGAGTTCTAGCTACCAATAAAAATGGTAGCTAAAGGGTATTTCCTATCTCTAAAGAGATTTAGTGACCAAATAAAGGTAGTTGGTGAGTGGTTGCTAATTCATCGTCAGTGACGCCTTTCTGCTACTAACGCACGTGGTTAATAAACATGTCACATATGGCAGCCAAATGATTGTCGCTAGAGGGTTCCAGTTTCGTGGTTGAGAAAAGGTGAAAAATTGGTTGTTTCCCTAGTGACGTCAAACGAACCGAGCGGCTCGTGGGCTCGTGTTGAGCCGCAAGTGTGCTTGACTTGCTCGTCGAGCTTGCGAGCGGCTCGTTGGCTAGTGAAAAATTTTAAAAAAATGAAAAGAAAAACGTGAAAAAAATAAAATAAAAATTCAAAAAATTCATGTCTACTTTACTTTAATTGACTTGCATTTTCTCCAAAGGCCAACAAGCACATCGCTTGCATTGAGCCTCAGTTATTGCTAGATGTTCAATATAAAAATTAACGAGTGTGACAAATATGTGTATGTCAAAAGCACTCAAAACGAATGCGTCATGGGTTTTTTATATGTAGATGACATGTTAATTATTAGTAATAATGATATATAATTCAAACTACAAAGATGATGTTAATGAATAAGTTTGAAAAGAAGAATTTTGGTGTCGATGTTATATTAGGATTTTAAAATTTTTAGCATAGTTGAGGGTCTCAAATTGTCTCAATTACATTATATTGAAAAAAATCTTGATAAGTTCACGAAACATGATATTATTCCTATGAAGACCCCAATTGGTGCTAATGTAAATCTCAACTAGAATATTCTCGTGTAGTTGACAGTTAATGCATGTTATGAATTGCGAACAAGTTGATATTGCTTACTCTATAAGTTGGCTAAGTCATATGAGTAATCTGAGAATTGAGCAATGGAAGACAATTCTTAGAGTTTTAGGGAATTTAAACCATACCAAAAAATTTGAATTACACTATTCTAGATATTCATTAGTATTTGAAGGTTGTGGAATTTAAACCACACCAAAAACTTTGAATTACACTATTCTAGATATCCATCAGTATTTGAAGGATATTGTGATTCTAATTAGATATTTGATACTAAAGTCTCTAAATCCACAAGTGGATATGTCTTTAAACTTGGAGGTGCAACAATATCTTGAAAAATCTTCAAAAAAAAAATATGTATAGCTAGATCAACAATAGAATTCGAATTCATTGCATTGGATAAAGTTGGGGAAGAAGCTGGTGGCTAAGAAACTGTTTAAAAGATGTTCTATGTTGGATGAAACATGTACACATTATATGTATCCATTGTGATAGTCAATCAGCAATTAGATGAACACAAAATGTCATGTATAACATTAAATTCCGACATATGTCATAGACACAACACTATAAGACATCTCTAGTAAAAAAAAGCCCACTACCCAACAAATAAAATCCTGTTCATATTTTCTCTCTATTGAAATTAGCTCTTTAGATTATGTGATTTCAAAAAATATTATTTCGATCCCCTAACTATAGTTTTGATAAAAGAGCAAGTGTAAAGATCGTCGAAGGGATATGGTTAAAACCTATATAGTAATAAAGAGTTTACATGGTGACAACCTAACCTAATTGACTAAATAGATTATGTGAAATCAAAAAATAATATTTCGAATCCCCTAACTAAAGTTTGGATAAGAGAGCAAGTGTAAAGATCATCGAAGGAATATCGTTAAAACCTATGAAGTAATAAAGAGCTTCCATGGTGACAACCCAATCTAGTTGACTAATGATTCTAAGATCTAGGTTCAATGGGACAATCGAACTTTTAAAAACTAAGTAATCACTAGGAAATTTTATACTTCTACTCATTCCTATAATGAGACAGTGACCAACTACTATGATAAACAGGTTAAGCTACGCTTTTAATGAGCTTCATATCTTGATTCATTGAAGTATAGTAGGATACTCTTTATGGAGATCACATATGTGGGTGAAAAATGAGCCATTTCTATAAGAATTATGTGATGATGAATGATCTAAAAGCACTCATGAACCACGTGGTGTTCAAGGCAGGTGGCCACAAACATAAGAATCAACTGTGTTTGTATCTTTTGTATTATTTTTAAAAAGTCAATATATTTCATTCATGTGGGGATTGTTGAAAATGGTTTTACTTATGAGAAAATTTGAGCTCAAAATTAAGAGGTGAAAAATTTCAGAATTTATTGGATTGAGAATATTCATGCTCTATTCCGCGAGATAAATAATTTTACTTATCAAAATGGAAAAGATAATGAAATTTTTCATGGAATTAGATATTTTTGAAAGGGGAAATACCAATTTAACGTTTTATCTTTAATGATTATTTTGAGTCATTAGGTACTGAGACTCTTTCCAAATAGCATTTTGCATGCAGGTATTATTCTCTTTAAATTTACTAGCTCCAAGAAATAAGAGTGATGATCAATCTAGAACTCTTCTTTGTTTCTTGTGAGGGAATGAGATGGGCAGAAAAAATAAAAGTGAATGAATGTACAGTTGGAGTCAAGGATCTCGTATTTGTTTTTAGCTCAAACATTATTTTGTAAAAGTTTACTGGAGAATTGACATTTGGATTGGTTNGGCCACTATCATAAGAATCAACTGTGTTTGTATCTTTTGTATTATTTTTAAATAGTCAATATATATCATACATGGGGGGATTGTTGAAAATGGTTTTACTTATGAGAAAATTTGAGCTCAAAATTAAGAGGTGAAAAATTTCAGAATTTATTGGATTGAGAATATTCATGCTCTATTCCGCGAGATAAATAATTTTACTTATCAAAATGGAAAAGATAATGAAATTTTTCATGGAATTAGATATTTTTGAAAGGGGAAATACCAATTTAACGTTTTATCTTTAATGATTATTTTGAGTCATTAGGTACTGAGACTCTTTCCAAATAGCATTTTGCATGCAGGTATTATTCTCTTTAAATTTACTAGCTCCAAGAAATAAGAGTGATGATCAATCTAGAACTCTTCTTTGTTTCTTGTGAGGGAATGAGATGGGCAGAAAAAATAAAAGTGAATGAATGTACAGTTGGAGTCAAGGATCTCGTATTTGTTTTTAGCTCAAACATTATTTTGTAAAAGTTTACTGGAGAATTGACATTTGGATTGGTTTGAAAATAGTCTTAATTGCCATATCTGGAATGGCATCATCTAATGTTGCATAGACATGGGCATTTTGGGTTTTAGGTTGCGGATTTTCGAATTGGTGGCATGTTAGATTTTTTATGCATTACGATTCTGTCCTATAGGAAGTTTATCCTCATGTAGAGAATGAAGACCCACTTGGTTCAGATGATATGGATGGTTTTTTTTTTTTTTTTTTGTTCTCTGACTTGGCAAATGCTATTCCCGGAATTGATGAGGCTATGAGTTTCGTGGAAATGAAAAGTCTCATGTTTCATGAGTGCTTTGAATATTTGTAGTTTCCAAAGATGCTTGGTCGTCGTTAATTCAACTGAAGCAAGACTTTCTAGTGTCTAGTGAGATTCCCTTTAAAGAAAATAGCACGTGTTCATAAGAAACTTTCTTTGCAAGAAGATAGGTTTGAGTGACAATAAATATCAATTGCTTTAATTCGATTTTTAGAACTCATTGCAAATCCACGCTGAATATTCATTTTGTATTAGAAAGGATTGTTAGATAATGAGCAAGACCAAGATGGAATCCTTTGTGGCGTATATTTTTCTATCCAGGTTGATTCCACAAGAATTTAAGAGTATAGAACACCATACTGCCAAAAAAACCTTTAAAGGGACTTGCTGTGAGATTCATTTGGGGTCAATAGACAAGTCCTTGCAGAGGTGCCATCGCAGAAGTCAATTAAGAATGTTCAAATGTAGGATCAAGCTCAAGATGGCTTTGTAAATGATGTCAATTGCCTTTGGAAAGTGATTTAAGTGAACAGATTTTCTAGGTTCTCTTTTTGAATGAATTGCTTATATTCTTTATTATGCCTCCGTTTATAAACGAGTTAATTAATGAATAGATAGAGATGAGTGGTGGAGAAGTGGATAGTACTCGTGAGTTCATTGGAATGCGTAATTGAAAATGAAGTTTGATCATATATAAATGATTTGTAAATTTTGCCAAATAGAGGATACAATATTTTTCTTGCCATTAGATGGTGGGACACTAGGAGGTGTGAGCAGGATGGTGGAATAGGCGGGGTGTTGGCTAGTGGGAGGGGATGCGTTTTTCCTTTTTCTTCTGTACCTTCGTTATTCTTTATCTTTAATTTTTTTTCTTTATTTGAACTTAATGGCAAAATTATTTTTGCGCCTAATTTAATGCCTATTTTGGATGGTTCCAGTCAGAAAGGACATCCCTTACTATGAAAATTGAAGTGTAAGATTAAGAGACCCGTATGTCGAAAGAATTAAAATTGGAACCCGAGTGCTAATGACCCAAAGGATGGGGACCATCTATGCAACTTTCCCAAATAATTAGATATCCTACATAAAATCAGTTAATGCATTTTCTTAATATCCTTGCCATAGGCCAGAACCTTTGAGGCCACTTGATTGTAAACTAGCTTCTTTATTTTTAACTTGTCCAGTGACAATGTTAGTTAAATAGTATTTCGGAAGAAGTACTCAACATAGCCTTATCTCATACTTATTTTGTTCCTCTTTCTCCACTGCATTAGTTCGAATTACAATTCCAAAGTTGAACAATAAAAGCTTAAATCTTGTTAACTTACCATACTCCATATCAGTTGAGTTTCGCTTCTAATCCCTGCTGTACCAGTAATTCTATGTTAATCAAATCTCCTAATTGGCCCGACTAGTGGCCAACATTGAGCATGCCCAAATCAGCTTAATACAGTCATCAATTTAGCTTTAATGAACTCTACCTTGGTGAACTGAAGAATATGCCCATGTTTATTCTAACTCTCTCTTGTTGCTAGAATGTTTTTTGTTAACTCTAGATAGTGATAATCGAAATGAAATTAGGACTTCTTCTCCAAATCCAAAAGTATTTGATGGTTTCTTTACCTTATATGAATCCCATCAGTGCTTGAACCCCATTAGATTCTGTCACGCTATTCCAATTTTCATTCTGAATTTTTAGTTGCATTTGATTATATGAAAGTGCTGATGTGATCTGTCAGGAAGCTGTGGAGCTATTAATAGTCACCCTGTGGCTTTATCTGTGTAAGGAAAATTAATAATTGGCTGCATATATGATGTGCATATTTTGTTTGTCATAGTATTAATTTTCCCTGACTTTCTTCTCCAGGCTAGTGCAAACAATGGATTACTCTGTCATACTATTTGATACAGCTCCAACTGGCCATACTCTTCGACTTGACAATTCCCTGCAACACTAGAAAACGGACTCGATAAAATAACGAGTTTGAAGAGTAAATTTGGTGGCATGTTGAATCAGGTATACTTTTTCATTAATATCATATATATTTTATAATTCATTCACTTTGAAGGCATGGAACTTTAATTTAAGATGTAAAATAGGATATGATCCAGTATTTTCGTTCCAAAGTTAAAATAATTAAAATTGATATCCTGTTTCAGGCTTCTTGCTGGTTATGTCAAGTTAGTTTACTTTGTGTTATTGTGTTGTTATTTTCCAGAAAACTTCTATTCGCTTTATTGTTCCACATCTTTTTTAATAAATTCTGCTATCTTGGCAGCTTTCCTGATCTGTTGTATATTACTAGATGTTTATTGTGACACTATTTGCTGTTCTAAGATGTAGGATTCTGGTTTCTTTTGGCCATCATTAAGAGTTTGTTTGGTGGATGTATGTAATGGACTCAATATGTAATGAAATGACGAAAAGGGTTCTCAAATCTTGTGGAAATTTTTGAATTTAGTTGTTGATATCGTAAATAATAGGGTAATTGATGCAATACAATCCCAACCTTTACGTGTTTTGCACAATACAACTATAACCTTTACATTTTTTTGCAATACAATCCTAACCTTTCATTTTGGTGCAATATCCCATCAGATCAACATTTTCGTCTATTTTCTCCGTAAAGACCTGTAAAATGATGAATTTACTCTCTTTAATGAACAAAATGGCAAAAAAAAAAGTAATAATAATAAAGAATTAATTTCAGTCAAGTCCCAAAATTTTTAAAAAGTTCAAAGGAGTCCCAATTAAGACAACTAAAAAAAAAAATCTCCACCGCCGCCACAGGTAAATAGGTCTCACCCACCTGATAGGAGTGTAAAATTTGTAGCAAATATGAGATAAGGGCACTGATCGGTAAGCTTCAGTGCCTCTCATTTCGTTTATATCTACAGAACTCCTTATTCATGAGAAAAGCCCTATTGATTTGCCCATATGCATGTTTTTGTCTCTCTTAGTTCACTCACTAGTAAATAAAGCAAATTATTGTGGAGATTTCTACTTCGATTCGGAATAAAAAGACCTTGGATAATAGGAACATTTTTACAGAAAAATAGAGAGCATGCTAATTTAATCGTACACATGGTTCAAGAACAACCCTCATTTCAACGAGGCATTGTTATCGAACATAGTGTTTGCTTTACGAAAACTGCCAAGTATTTTATGCAAAAATTAGATTAATTTGCATACCATAGTCTCTACGTCATTGCTCATTATTCAGAAAGATTTCAGAGGTCCAAGCACGTTCTACAACACTTCTTCCACCAAATTGGTTTTTCTACAACTGACTCTCCAATTGGACACTTCTGAAGTTAATTTCTCTTTAATTAAGCAATGTTCGTACATAAAAGAAGGTATAGGTCCTTTTACCCCCCTCTTTTTGAAGCTTTGATCTCCTCCTCTCGACTTTAACAATAAAGCATCATGTAGTTGCAGAAACAGCACAAAAAACCCAACAAAAACCATTGATGAAATGATTTTTATGCCTGAATCATCCTTGGCAACCCTTTTTATTTTCCTTCTTTTCGCTTCTCTGGTGGTGCGGTGGCAGTGGAAGAAAAAGATTTTTTTTTAAATTGTTTTAAATGGGACTCGTTTCACTTTTTGAAAAAGTTAGGACTATGGCTGCAATTTTCTTTATTTTTTTTCTTTTCTTTTTGTTTATTTGAAGAGGGCAAATTCTTCACTTTCATTTAGTAAGTGAATCATGGACAAATGAGAAGTCACCAATTTTACTTGCATTTAATACCAAGTAATCATGAGATTTTAGATAATAATCTCGTCAATAATATAAATGCATGAGGAAAATTGAAAACATTGATACAATGAAATATTTATTTCTCATTCATATTTTTTAAATAAAAAAGCAACAAAAACAAATTGCGTCTTGTTATAGCATGCAGACATAATATTTGGACAAAAACTATCAGGACATGATATCGTAATTAATTGAAGGTTAAGTATAACAATGCATTAGGAAAATTATTGAATCTAAGAAGATAAAAAGAAAGGAAAGAAAGGTAAAACCAAAAGAACTAACTAACTAACTAACTAACTATAGTTTCTAATAAAAATTGAAAACATTGATTCAATGAAAGATTTATTTCTCATTCATATTTTTTTAAATAAAAAAGTAACAAAAACAAATTGCGCCTTGTTATAGCATGCAGACATAATATTTGGACAAAAACCATTGGAACATCATATCGTAATTAATTGAAGGTTAAGTATAACAATGCATGAGGGAAATTGAAAACATTGATACAATGAGCAAATGTTTGGTACTTTCATTAAATTTGAAATATGATACATCAAACAAATATTGCGGTGTGAATGAAGGTACAATTTGTTTACTAATTTTCATTTTCCAATGATATCTTCTCTTTGAAATTTTTAACAAATATACAATCCTCACTTTAAGCGTAGTACCAACATCAAATTTACTATATTTATTTATTAACTTTGCTTAGATCGCCTAATAGGCATTTTAATTAAAGTGCATTATAGTCATTTTGTATGATTGAATGATCATAATTTATAAATTTTGTGGTGGAAAGAAATTTTATTTTGGCCAAAAAAAAAAATTTGATGTGATAAAATGTAAAATTTCGTATATTATAATCGATTGTTCTATATGTACATAATGATTTACATATACATAATATGGTAAGATATGATTATATCAGATTTTCTTCAATCAAACAATAATAATAATAATAAACTCTTTTTTGATACATTATCTGTATATAAACCATTATATAACTTCATTATGTACAAGTAACATTATATTATAATTCGAAATTAAGTAGACATTAATTATAAGAATCTAGGGTTTAATGAGCCACCCTTGCGGTTTTATTGAAATCGAAAATCAAGTCCATCGACAAAATTATGGACCACGGGTGTGTCCCCTACAATTAAAGAGACCAAACTAGCAAAACCAATACATGGCCCCCACAAAACTAGTTAAAATGATTGTAAGAGTTAGAGATATATTGTTCCAAACTTGTCATCCATTGAGTATAATTTTAAAATTTCGACATATTATTTTTTTCTTAGTAATTCAGAAGATGCTGAAATATAGTGCGGATCATGTGTTGACGTACTCTCATATGTTAAGAACGGATGATGTGTCAAGTGGTCAAAAATTGTATGGGGGATAGTCAATTCAGAAGAAAAACCTTCCAAAACTTCTTTAAACGTCATGTTATGATCCATCGGAATCATGCTCGACTCCATATTTCTATGAACAAGCCCAAATTAAAAAGTAAAATCTGACTTCGTATGAGAGTATGATACATAATGAAGTCTCGTTAAACCAATACATGCTCCATAATACTGCTAAGATGTTGAACACTTTTACAACATCCACGACCCAATTATAAGGTTTCAAGAAATCTTATAAAATGTTTAACTATTCGTCTAGATTTTTAAATATTTTTTTTAAGAAAATATTGTTACACTAGATTAGAAACTATCATTCGTTAATTTATCTAATTTTACATACAAAATTAACCATCTTCACGAGATGGATGTTTCTTTTTGGAGGTCAAGCTAACGCCTTCCTAATACTATATTTCTTTTGTTATTTGTAAATTGTGTCACCTAATAATGTGGATTTATCCATAAAAAAGTACAAATATTTAAGGGAACATTACATAAATGACGTGATTACACAATACAATTTCAAAATTAAGAAACTAGTTTTATTATTTCAAAAATTAGGTTTTAATTAAATAATTAATTAAAAATTATTTAT